>JAPQRN010000022.1:8151298-8177437 GCA_037367275.1 Coranthus polyacanthus
TGTCCAGGGTGTACCCCGCCTTCGCCCGATGTCAGCTGGGATCGGCTCCAGCCCCCCCACGACCCTCCAGAGGATTACGCGGTTACAGAAAATGAATGAATGAATGAATATTAGAATCTATTGTAGCAGATACAGCCTTGTTTTCTAATCTGCTCATTCAAACTTGCTGTTAATACAAACTGAACTCTTCCTTCATGTTTTAACTAGTTATTTGTGCCGAGAGTAGCGACGAGTGTTACACGACTATTGTACTGAAGTGTATTCTTTAGAAATGGACATTACAGTGTCAGTCTGTTTAGAATATACAGTATATTGGTAATTTGCAAATACGAGCGACTTTGTAGTCTAACTAATATATTTTCTAATACCACTCTTTTGTATTTTATTTTGATACGTTTTATGGATACATTTGTGCCCATCTCTGACCCTGACACTGACCGCATCCATTTAAATCTAATTAGCTGTGACGGGACGTGTGCGCGTACCAGCTGGTCCTGGACCGTCTTGGTTTGGGCCAGGAGCTGCTCCTCTCTCTGGCTCCTGCCGTCCCTGGTGACCTGGTGTTCTTTCTGCTCCTGCTCCAGTGCCCCCTGCGCCGCCTCCACCTGGGCCTGCAGCTCCAGTTTCTGCTGGATCAACAACTGTTTGGCTTCCCGCAACTCCCCCAGCTCCTGTAAGTCAACATATTTAGAAAAGTGAATGCGTGGTATACAAATAGACCACAGATAGGTATAAAAGACGCGGTCATGACTTTAGCAGGTTGAAGCTCCAACTAAAGCTGCTGATGAACTGTATTTGAAAAACCGCTGTAATGACACATTATGTACAAAAACAAAAAAAAAAAGCCTCATTCTGTGTTAACGCACAAAATGCAACAACTTTTCATTTAAACGTGCAGTACATACTTTCTGCCACTAGGTGTCTCAAAATCCAAACAACGGCAGTCAACTGACTTTCACAATAAAACCCTAAACATTTGCACGGCCTGAGTGAACTTAGTCACTCATTTCATCTAGTGACAGATATTCACGTAATGTCATTTGATTCTACTGAAATCACAGAAAGTAACGTTAAACCTTAATGTTAACTTGCAAACGGGATATGACAGCAGTGGCAAGTGACCAGTGAAATAGACCTTAACTGTGAATAAATTACCGATTCCTTTGAATTTGAAGATCGATAGAAACATTTGAAATAATGTAAGTAAACAAATCGACTAAACATAGAACATAGGTCTAACCAGTTTCAGATATTTTAATCCAATGTTGCGAGTTCTGTAATAACCTGCTGCACACACTTCGAATGCAATGTGTAATACGGTTCTTCACATTTTGCGCTAAATTATTTCATATTTGAATGACAGAGAAAATGTCATAATACAGTGCATTATGTAACAACTGACTTGACCTTACAAATTCAGCCAAACTCTGACCTAGAAAAACTCATTCACACTTCTATTTCTAATGGTCTTTTGACAAGGCTTCCATAAAAGACCATCAAAAAGCTTCAGCTCATTCAAAACGCAGCTGCCACAGCTGTTAAAAGTGCTTTTACTTTGTAATAACCACCGCAACATGTAATCATTTATTAGTAAATACAGGGAATTTTATTACATATTGCGCTCAGGCTGTTAAGTGTTATTACATAATGAAGTGAAAATGTCAAATTTTGACAAGTTATTAGATAACGTGTGTGTGTTCAGTTATGCCTCTGGAGAATGCAGCGGCAATGACCTGCAGCTGTTTACATACAACACAAGCCTGTGCCGCAGGTTACGTCACACTCTGTGGTACACATTGTCATATTACCGCAGGCTTTTGACACCTATTAAAGTTTTACACGAGCACTTTGAATTTTGCTCTACCCTTTAAATCAGAATTGCGGCGTTTGTAGCTTTGCGTGCTATAAAAAGCAACTGACCTTCTCGTTCTTCTCCGCTAGTGCTTTTAAGTCTGAAGTCAGTTTGCTGTTGTTCTTTTCCAGGACACTCTTGGCTTTGTTCAGTTCTTCTACTTTGCGTTTCTCCTTCTCCAGCTCTTCCTTAACTTGACCCTGGAAAGTAGGAACAACTTGAATAATTTGAACTCAGTCAGATTAAGTAAAAGTATTTCTGGACGAAAAAGTTTGCAATGGGGTGCTGCTTGACTGTAAAGGTGTGAAGTAAGTGTAAAAAGTGCTGGTGCTCTTCAATTTGGGGACATCGTAAGATATTACATTTTTACCACGATTGAACGGCCCTGAGATATTGAACTGCCCCTCTCAGTGCCTCAGATTTCTTCAAAAACCTAAAAGTAATTGTACTTCAGGCAGAAATAGATGTGGATTTGTGTGCCTTGAGTTTGTCCGACCTGCTGCTTCTGTAGCTCCTTCAGGGTCTGCTCCTGCTGCTGGAGCCTCTGCTCCCGCTTGGCCACGTCCTGCTCCAGTGAGCTGCGGCCTGCTTTCAGCTCCTGGATCTGAGCCTCTAAACCTGTCTGATGAGTCCGGTTAGCAGCCAGCTCCTCCTGCACCAAGCCCAGTTTCTCTTCGGACACCTACGCTCAAAGAAATGTCAAAGGTCACAAAGTTAAGATGGTAAATAAGAGCAGCATTGCCTAAACGCATCTAATGAAACACATCTCATCTCAGCGGCAGGGTTTTAATAATTAAATAGAACAAAGAGTAAAACTAAAAATGAACTGAAATAAAAAATAACAATTACTGAAAGTAGTTCAAATGCCTTCTTTCATCCTACCTTTTTAAGAGTCTAGAAATAAAAGCTTTCTTCATAATATCTGAAAAAAAACAGTCAATTCCTCAAAATAAAACTAAAACTACTCATGCACTTGTAAAACTAACTAAAACTAAACTGAAATCAACATCAAAAACATCTGAAACTACAATAAAATTGCTCAACAATCAGCACAACCATCAAAACTCTGTGTGCGCTACCTTTAAGTCTTGACGCAGGGCAGAGACCTCAGACTCTTTCCCATAATAGTCAGACTGGAGCTTGGTGAGGCTTTCCTGACTTTGCTCCGAGGTTTTCTGCAGCTCTGCGGTCCGACTCTTCTCCGAGGCCAGCTCCTGTCCCAGCCCAGACACCTGGGCCTTCAGCCTGTTCTCCTCTTCTGCCTGTAGAGGAGTCACACACGCATTCATAATATTACATACATTATCATTGCACAGTGGACAAAGGCAGTGGTAATAACAGTGATTACGAAGTGTATGCACGTTAATAATCGTGCTTGGGACATTTACTCACTTTCTCGACATTGACTTTCTGTAACTTTTCCACTTGTCCCTTCAGTTTCTTTAATTCCTCATCAAAGGACCCCTGGGATGCCTTAAGTTGGGCCCGTAGCTTCTCTAACTCTTTCTCCTTGTTTTTCAGTCCCTCTTGAGTCTTTCCGTGCTCCTGTTCCACTGAGCTCAGCTGCTCTTTCAACCTTTTCTCTGCCTGGAAATTGCAGACACAGAAAAGGTCTTAAAGTGTTGCACTTAAAATGATAATACCTGATGTCCATTTATTTTTTTAAAGCTCACCTCTTTCATCTGCTCCAGCTGCTCTTTAGATTCTTTCATTGCCTTGGTGACGGCCTCATTACTCTTAAGAAGCTCCTGTTTGACCTTTTCATTAGACTTTTCCTGAAGATAAACACAGATTTATATTGTTTATATCCCCTATGAAAATGCAAAGAGTGATTCATTGGCAATTTGTGACTTCTTTCCCAGACAAATTTCCTGAAGTACATAAATTATCTTGATGTGATCGGAGCTAATCTGAACCTACCTTCTCCTCCATAGCTGATTTGTGGTTCTTCCTCTCAGTGTCCCGTTGACTCTGAATTTCTTTTAGTGCTTTATTAGCCTTTCCTAGGGTCTCCTGAGTAGAGGCGAGCTCCTTCCTTTGCGTCTCTTTCTCCTCTTGGGCTTTTAGTAAGTCTGCTGCCAGGCTCTGTGCTTTCCTGTCCAGCTCTGCTTGCTGAGTCTTTCCCTCCTGTGTCACCTTGTCCAGGTTCACTTTCAAAGCAGCTTTCTCCTGCTCACAGCGCTGCAGCTGCTGCTGGCTGTCATTCAAAGCAGCAGCCTTTTTCTTCAATTCCTCCTGTAGTGTTGCGGCCCTTAACGTTGGAACAAACAAGAAATCAGCTCGCTAGCACGTGGATGCACAGTCAGTGAAGTACAGGTACAAGGAAGCTGCGCAGTGACATCTTAATTGCATTTCATTTGGCACTAATGTATTGTTTGATTTTCAGCAAAGCGACCTTTGCATGTTGCTCCACATCCTTGTTTTCTGGCTCCTCTAGGGCTGGGGAATATGGACATTTCAATTTGTTTCAGTGTTACAGAGGATTCACGATATGATTTTAATTGATTTTTTCTGTCTACATGAACTGAAGACAGTGTATCAAAACTACACACTGTGTATGTGCAATATCAACAAATAACTAAAACAACAGCATTGGTAAGGGTGTCAGAGTGCATTTCAAATTTTTGTTGCGCAAGAAAGAGCTCTAGATGAAGTGATCTAATCTTGTGATTCAGGCATTTTTCTACATCTTTCAAAAATAAACTCTAATGCATGAGACTTATTTATCTCACCCAGTTTTTTCAGTTTCCAGCGTGCGCTGCAGTTCCTTGGCTTTCTTCTTAACCTCTGACCCCTCCTTCTGTAGTTTCTGCACTTCCTGTTGCGCCTGGTCCCGTGCCGCCTGCACCTCACTAACCTGTGACTCCAATTTCTGTAAGATCAAATACAGTACAAAAGTGATTAAATTCAAATCAGGTGTAATCATATATACTTGAGGAATAAAAAGGCTAATGTAAGGGCCTTAAATGACAGGTACTCAAAATAAAAAGAGTCTCACAAACCTTACTGATCCCCTCCAGTTGCTCTATACGCTGCTCTGAGGCCAGCAGTTTGTCTTTGCAATCCTTCAGGGTGGTTTCCAGCTGAGTGCACTGCTCCTGTCTCTCCTTAAGCCTTTGACCTTGCTCCTCCACCTTCTTCTGAACTTTATTCAGCTCCTACATTAGTCAGCGCGATGAGGAGTGATATAAGAGTGAGGAGGGGACAGAAGACAACAACATGGAGACGTCAGAGAGAAACCCGTTGCACATATTTTTACAAAAGGGGAAAACGGGGTACACAGTTAGGTACTATGCACTGCAGCTTTTTCTATTTTCAACATCAGCAGCCCCAAGCCCAAGCTAACCTGCTGCTTATCCTGCAGTGCATGCTGGGCAGTCTCCAGGTTGTTGTCCAGGTTGGCCTTTTGTGCAGCCTTTGCTGCCTCTGTGGACAGCAGCATCTCTGTCTTTGCCTTGAGCTGAAGCAGAAAACATGCCAACAAGAATGGTTAGTTTCAAGATAATAAATAATATAGAAATTTGCTGATGCTCCCGATTTAAATACAGAACAATACTGGATTTGCTGCTGGGTTTTTAGGTGTTTTTATGTTGTTGTTTTTTTTTCTGACTTCCCATGTGACTCTAATGCCTTTATACCCAAATTTGATCATTTTATTGCATAATGTAATTAAGACATTTTAAGATATCTGAAGGCCTAAAATTAATTTATTCACTGTCAGACTTTTTAAGGACCCGTCAAAACCCTGATGCATTCTTGAGTAGGGGTTTACCTGAGCGTCTAGCTGGGCTACTTTCTCCTTGCTGTCTGCCAGCTGGGCTGTGAGTTCAGTGACTGAGGTCTCCAGTGTGTGGGCTCGGTCCTGCGCTGACCGCAGCAGGGTCTTCTGCTCCTGGACCTGCTTGTGTAGGTTATCCTGGGCTTGTTTGTTGCTCTCCGATTGGTTCTTCAACTTGTCTGTCAGCTGTGTTACCTTGTACACATATTCAAAACATGTTATAAGCTCAGACCTTTTTTTTTTTTTTTTTAACCATAGTATACAACAAGGCTTTCTAAACTGTGCTACTTCCGCTACTTTTCGTCATGACAGTGCATTTCTCAGTTGGGTGTTGAGTGGTATGTGTCTTGTCATTTGCGTGTATTCACCTGTTCTTGTAGTGCGTGGTTTTTCTCTTTCAGCTGGTTGAGCACGGCCGTCTCTCCCTCTCCAGCCTGGATCTTGGCACACAAGTCCTCTCTCTCCGTTTCCAGCTGGCTCACAATGTCTTTACTCTTCTGCAGCAGAGCCTCCAGATTTTGGATCTTCTGGTCTTTATCTCCAATCTGACGCAACACCTGCTCCAGGTCGTTCTGAAGCAGGAAGGTAAGCCAGCACAGAAAAATAGTCACGGCATCAAACATAAAGAGATCAGTTAATATAACATGATCAGATTATGCCCCATCTTTATAATTCGTAACAACTCTCTGTCGGTAGAAAAATTCTTGTCTCTTGCGGCGTCACCTTTAGGGTAAAGTGTGTGTTATAGTGGCATCTAGTGGTGAAATTAAAGAGTGCAACCAACTGAATACCCCTTGCCTCATCTTCTTTTACAATGAAAACAAAAGGCCCTCTCCGGAGCCGGAGTTTGGTTTGTCTGTTCTGGGTTTTTTTAGTTAAGGGCATAGCAACCCTGGTCCTCACTCTAGGTGTGGGAATGTCCCTGAACCCATGAGGCCTTCCATCATTTTGCAGAACAAAAAAAGTTTGCTCTGCGCTACTGTAGAAACACGGCTGCCCTCTGTATACATAAACAGCTCATTCCGAGGTAACAAAAACACAACGATTCTTATTTTCAGGTATTATATACGGATGAAAACATAATTATGAATATTATATTCAGTTGCTGCAGTTAGATCCCCCTAAATCTTACACACTGAGCCTTTAACTCATGTTGTTATCAATGCAGTACCTGTGCCTCGCGGAGTTTGCCGTTAGTGTTCTGCTGCAGCGCCTGCAGTTCCTGATGCTGCTGTTTGGCTTTTTCCAACTGGTGCTGCAGGTCTGTGTTCTTACCAACGCTCTCCTTCAACTAAAGAGGAAAGATGTGAAATCTCTGTTATTTACATTCTTCTTTTCTATCACAAACTGAAATGGCTTTAGTCACTTTCGTTTTGCTTTGTTTGATCTTCATTGCAGTCCTTGATTTTCACGGTGCAGAAATGATGTCTGTTCAGATGTTTTCATGTTCAGCTGCTGAAGGTGGAGAGTGTCTCAGTGCTCACCTAACCTCTGAAGGGATGGACCTACTAGTAAGATTTATGACATCAAAACATTTTGGTGCCAATCAGGATTGAACATGCAGCTTTTACAGTTGCAGTATGAAATGTTGAAGCCATCACTGCACATATTCTCAAAATTGACTTAAGACAATGGGAAACACCTTGTGTCTAAATGTTACACTTCCCAAATGAACAATATCTGAGGGAGGTGGAGTTCATTTAACATTTCTGTTGAAAAATGTTATCAGACACAAATTATTATATGAAGCAAAGCATTTGTATTCATTTTATTTATACTCCTTTGAGTTTTAAATCACACTGCTCCGTTTTATCCGAGTAAATAAAGTTAAGATTTTCAGTTGAGACACATTTTTGCACAGATGTTCTGTCTGTTCTATCGCATTAATCCAGTTTCCCTGCAGCAATCATTAAAATGTCATTATGAAGCCTACCTGTTCCTCTGCACGGGAGAGTTTGAGCTGCAGGTCGGCTGCTTGCTGTTCGCGGTCTTTCAGTTTCTCCCCAGACAGCTGCCTCTGCTCTTTCAGACGACCTTGCACCTCACCCAGCTGCCTCTCTGCCTCCAGCAGTTTGGCATGCAGCTAAACAGAGAGGCAGAGGATGATGAGTCCAATGGAGAACGCAAGAGAGCAGAGTTAAAATCTTAAATGGCTGTTTTGCTTTAGAGCCAACAACTCTGTACTCTCTGGTTTTTAAAATGTACTTTCAGTGATCGGCACAATACATGGAGACACGTTTGTCGTTTGCACCTGGACCTCTCATGTGTCTCTAAGGTGTCTAGCCGACCACTTTTCAGATAACTGCACACAGTTATCGCATCAGTCTGCCACCAGAAAACCACAAGATTTGTTTAATAAGGGCTAGGTAAGAAGAACTAATATACGGTACGTGTATGGGTTGTCCAAACTGCTGTACATCAATCATCATTTGAGCGCTGTGAGTGTTGATGCACTGACATTAAAACAACCGTCATGTAATGCATTAATGAGGTATGTCCTTTTCGGGGATGCATCAGGGCACACTAGCAAAGCACTTAAGCTTCTTCACACTTGACGGAATCAGTTTAAATTACTTATTTGACAATATACTTGTATCGCCCGTCACGTTATTCTGGATGCAGTAGTCGGTGTGTCTTTCTCACCTGGCTGATCTCGGTCTGCTGCTGAGCACCTTGGCTCTCTTTCTCTTCTCTCTGGTGTTCCAGTTGTTTCCTCTCAACCTTCAGCTCTGCGTGCTTCACCTCCAGCTCTGCGATCTCACTCTTCAGCTTGGTCACCTCCTCTGCCCTCTCTCCGAGCTCTGCCTGGGCTTTCTGCAGCGAGGCCTCGGCCCCAGCAGCCCGAGCCTGGAGCTCTTGTATCTCCAGCTCTCGCTCCCTCAGACTGTCTTGGACTCCCTTCTTAGTGGCTTTTTCTGCTCCAAGTTGCTCCTCCAGTTCCTTCTGTTCTTTTTCCTTACGTGCCAGCTTTTCAGACATGTTCTGGAAGAAATGGAAAGCAAACGACCATTTCTGGTTAGTAGACCAAAATGCTCTACTAACCATGGCATTAGTAGAGCAGCGGCTGCTTGGAGGTTTATGGTCTTATGGGGAGAAAGATTTCCATTTGTAAGAATTCAGGAAGCAAAAAAATGAGGATTTGTTTTATCTGAAGTTTCAGAAACACACTAATATTAATATATCCAGGTACAGGTTTAATCAGGTAATGATGAACATTTTCACTTTTAGCTAGATGCTTATTAGTATGCATATTAGTGGCATACTGGCTCTTTATTTGACATTATAAAGCACTTATTAATGTCTTGCATACAATATTCTACAACTACTAGGCCATCAACAAACAGTTTTCCTTTGATAACTTCCCAAACAGAGCAAAACAAAAGGAAAATAACAAAATACAGGCAGAGGGCAGTGTCTCTGCAGGTAAATACACCACTATACACTGATAGACGGTCATAAGTGATAATTGTGTGGCAATATTATTGTATAAGTATATGCATCACTTTCTTTTTTTTTTTCCATACCATGCTTGCAAAGTGAATCAGCAGCTGTATGCAAGAACCATTTGCTGTTTCTATATTAAAGTGTTAGCAACGTAAGAGCTGCAGAAGGCACGAACACCCTGGGCTCATGTGATAAAAGCTATGGAAAAGAACAGTCAGCTCACTTCAAAAAAGCACTCAAGAGTAAAGTGTGGTATGGCATCTCTAGGGGAAGGTTTTACGACACAGGACTTGAAATACTGTGGTATGTGTACCATGCATGTCCCAGTGTAAGCTCTGGTAATAAACCTGGCAACAGGGCGATAAAGAACAAAATGTTGTTAATAGCGGAGTGTTGTACTAACTAGGGAGTGTGACAGGGCACCTGGACTTCACAGAAACGTTCAGTAAACCTCTGCTGGCTCATGCTCCTCCACAGCAGCTGCTCAACATTAACGGGCCTCTCTGGAGACGGTCTGTTTTCCCCCCCGTCCTCCTTTGTTTATTTTTCTAGGACGTTTTTAAACCACCCTTCTCTTGTATCACTGTCGAGACCCAGTGCTGGGTCGCAGAGGTGGGAGGTAACAAAGTATAATTTGTTGCTGTACTTGAGTAGAGTTTTCAAGCATCTGTACTTTACTTGATTACTTTTCTGACCACCTTTAACTTTTACTCCCTACTACATCTGCACAGTTAATTGAACTGCAATTGTAATGCCAGCCTGTGGAATTCTCTAATTGGCTGTAACGGCTGCAGTTTAAAAGTCTGGTCCTCTAGGCAAAATAAAAGTCCCTACATTTTTTTTTTTTAAGTTTTTGCTTTTTTATTTAGCTTAAGTTTGCATTTTTGAGTTGCAAAAAATACACACCTCAAAATGATCACTAACCTGCATTTTTCTTGACAACCAAGCAAGCAGACTCAAATCTCCCTCGCAATATTGTTCACAGTAATCGCTCTATGGCTTTTTGTTTTGAACCAAATCGTGCAGAGCTACTCCCCACATTTTACCACAAACATCTGTATTTTCTCCACCTTAGTTTTTCAAAACAGGCGTGTTACTTTTTTTTAGTTTTAATGCATCGAGGGGAATTATCAGTTATTTCTACTTTGCATCATTGCACACCTTCTCAACATCGAGATCGAAAAAGACAACGAGAGACTGGATGGCAGAGGAAAAGGTACGTTGCTGACATTGAAAATGAACGGTCATTATTTTCAGCCTCTTGTTTGTTTTTTTATTTGAAGTTGGGATGGTTTAATAGCCTTTGCATTTTATTAATATGACAGGAGGTTCATTTAGATTTCCACAGAATCAGCCTTTTAAGTGTTACTTGTGACTTTTATACTTTGAGTATATTTCGGAGTCTGTACTTTTTCAGTTTTACTTGAGTAAAAAAGTTGAATCAGTACTTCTACTCTCACAAGAGCCTCTTATACACAAGTATTTGTACAGTAAAGACTGTCTGTCCTTTTGCCACCTCTGCTGGGTCGCTCTTCTCTAATCCTGGAATTACAGACCCCCTGTTTGTTGTTCACCTGTCTCTTCTTAGTCGGGATCCCTGTGTCTCACTGTCTGCTGCATTACTTTTGTCTCTATTCTCATGAGATAAGAATCTGTATCAGGTCTCCGGGTATCGTGTTGCGAGCAGCAGCACGGAGCAGGACCAGTGCATTGAAGATCCAGTTCTGTAATCCCCTCCTTATATCTGATGTGGGAGGAGCTAATCCCTGAAACTTTTTTTTTTTTTTTACCCAGGTCCCATTGCATTCGTGCAGGTACCTGTGATTGTATGTCACTCCAAGTGACAGGGCTGGCGTGACAGAGATCCCCCCCTGCTGGTTTAATTATAGAGCTGCTTGTGATTTTTATCAACATGTCTCAGTTGCCAAACAAGGCTGGTGACAGCAGAGCATTGTGAAAAGGCCTGATGCCGAGCAACAGAGGAAGGCTTACAGAAACCGAGATGACATGCTACAGAAGGGCAGCTGGTAAGGCCTGTTAAGATTACTGTAGTAAAAGTAAATCCTACACAATCTTTTGCTGTGTGTTTGTGGCAGCTGGCTGTCATGACGGCAGACATATTTGTACCTGCAGTAATCTGTCCAGAATGATAAAACTGTCTCATATAATAATAAGTCCATAATAATTATTGGATTATGGTATATGGTAGGTGCATTACCTGGCTTTCTTGCTGTAAATTATTCAGAGTGCTCTGCAGCTGGTGGATCTGTTGTGTGTAGACGGCTGCTTCTTGTGGACCTTTCTCCAGCTCTGCTTTCAGTTGGGATATGGTCATCTGCAATACCATATCGACAGGCATATTAAAGGGTTTTGTTTTTTTTGTTTTTTGTTTACAAAGTACATATATGTACAACTGATGAAGTGAAGGGTACCACGGTCACAAAAAAAAAATGAAAAAAAAGAACAAGAACAAGTGACTTTCGTCACACCAGATGCACAAAAACACGAAAGGAAATGCACAACTGAAACATAAATCAGTTCTGACAAGCGTATAAACTTATAAAAACCCAAAAAGATGCAACCAAATTTGAGGCCAACTTTAAGCAACATGTTTTACCTCCAATTTACGAATCTTGAAGAAAGAGTGGGTGGGTGTTGGAGAGGGATACAGTATGTGAGAAGAAGAGGAGGGAAGGGAAGGGAAAGAGAGACACGGACAAAGGTAAGTCACCATACAACAGTGCAGACCAGGCGTTGGGCTAAATAAATAAATAATCTGATTTTAGATTTTAGATTCAGTATTGACAAATCTGCAGAAACCCCTTGGCTTAAGCTGCTGACCATAACTAATACATGCTAAAGTGCAGAATCTAAGCCTCGCGGACTTAAAACCATTGTGTCAGACTAGGTACAGACTGTAGCGTAGCCACTTGTTAGTAGGTGTCAATCTTCAATGTCCTCAAATCTGAACTCCCTTTTATTTAGAAAGTGCTTTCAGAAGACTACAGCCGTCTACTCAACTCCGTCTTTTCAAAACCAGTATCTGTGTAACCCACCACAGTATGCATACGTTACAGAAACAAAACTGCAGTGCAATACAAGTAGAGGTGTGAGTATCCACTGATGATTCATGATTCGATGCAACTTTGAACGAATACATTCCCACGCCGCTACTTGTTACTCTGATACTCTGAGCCAAAAAAGAATTAAAGATTCATATTCCAACTATAATTTCTCTGTGTGAATATATAAAAACCATTTCTTAGATTAGTTGCAGACTGTCTAGAAAGAGAAGTTCAGAGCCTGGGGTTGCTTGATGGACCCTATAAATACCCATGTCCGTCTGGGATTAAAAAAGGCAGGAAATATGACTGAATTATTAACAAGGTATTAATTAATAACATTAGCACACGACGCCATCTGGAATGAGAATATACGGCACAGATATGCTTATTTCAGAGCTCTACTTTGACTAGAAGTGGGACGGGAAGCCTGAGCAAATGACACAAAAGTCTAATGATGAATTTGGGATCAGTGTGTGTTTTTCTACCCGTTGGACTCGCTCATCAAAGTACACAGCTCGTTCATATTGGAACGCATTAACAAAAGTTACATCGATCAGCTTGTCTGGCCTGAAGTGATAAAGTCTGCTCACCTCTGAGGTAGTATAATTAGCCTGCAGTTGCTCGTAGTGATTTTTGAGGCGTTCCGACTCGTCTTCCCTCTCGCGCGTCATGCGATCCATTAACGTCTGCACCTGCACCAGCTCCTTCTGCAGGACCTCCACATCCTCCACTCCTGGACGCTGCAACTAGGGGGCAGAGCAGAATCATGCTGTTAATTGAGACAGGATTACAATACAGCAGCAAACCTAGGGGACCTTAGTAATGGCCGTTAAATTATGTATAATGTCTTTAGTCGTTACAAAATGTTTGGTCCCAATAAATGCTAATAGTGTGCTTGTACCTCCATCTGTATAAATGTTTATGGCTATTTTATAAAAGGATAATATAGCTGAAAACTTAGAACTTAAACCTTTTAAGTCCTTCTCTTTTTTAACCAAATTTAAGCCTATGTTTCGGACAAATCATCTTCTTATTCAAGCATTGCAGGACAACATTAATAAATAAAGTATGTACGTGGTCCTGTGCAGAGGCAGGTTTTACGTAAGAATATGGTTATTAGCGAGCATTTTGCCAACAGGTAAGTGCAGGTATAAAGTAAAAAGACAGTATTAGATTCAGTTTTATAACATCAGAACTGTGTATCTTGACTCACTTTGATGAAAAGGAAGTAAAAGATGGATAAATTCAATCAGATAAAAAAATATGTGTGCCAATTAAGAAGAAATTTAAGAAGTCAAAAATTTAAATTTAAGACTATTAATTACTTCTAATATTTAAAAAAAAATTCTCCTGAGAACATTTAAAGGCAGTATGATCAGGTACTCGAAGGCACAACACAACTCTTTATAGTAAGCTTCAGCTCTTCTGAAATAAAATGTTGGATGGCGCTGTGTTTTCTCATTTCTATAGCAACTGTGCGGGGATTGTGTGTCTGTGTCGATTCTTCCACCGTCCAGCTCAGAGCCAGACTGATTTCATGGTGTCGATTCAACTCCAAAGCACAACATTCGCGAAAGCTCTAAACAAAAGGTGCAAAGTATTTAACTGAAGTGTCTGTGATGAGAAACTTGTTGAAACTTGTTGAGCGTTTTACCAGTTCTGTTTGGAGTCTCTCGGTCTCCTGCTTCTCCTTCTGCAGTTGTTCGGTCAGTTTGGCAAGCCTCTGGTCAGCAGCCTCCCTGAGGCTCTTCTCCTCATCATAGCGGGACTTTATGTCTGTCAGATTGAACAATTCAAAACTTTTAGAACAATGAAATAACATCACACTTGTTTGTTTGAAACTTAAATTATAGGGGGGAAAAAAAAGGTTATCACAGTGAACGTTTAAAACCAAATGGCAAAGAATAGACAACTAATGTGAGGTTGAGTTTACTGTGATCTGTTCAAAGAGTACTTCTGTAGTTTGTTAAGGGACAAACAGACACAGACCTCCCAGTTTCCTTGCTTGAGCAGCCCCACACTAACCTACTATCTCTGTGGCCAGCTGGGCAGCCTTCTGCTCAAACAGGTCTTTCATCTGCTTGATGTTGAACTTTTCTGTCTCCGCTTCGTTCAGCTTCCTTTCAAGGGCTGAGAAAAGGGCATCGTTTATTAGTGACTGACGTCGGATAGCTTTAAAACATGTTAATCCCCATAAATGTCATCTCCCCTACCTGAATCCTCTGAGCTCGGTCCGTCGCTCTGTGGAAATGAGGGAACGTGAAGAACATGTACAGTAAGAGTAAGAAGAATAATCATTTTTATTTATAGCTTAATATACATAAAGCCAGGTCTTTTATTCCATTATCATTTCTGTAATTGTGATAAGAGAGATATTATCATTATGATATATAATAAATATCTTGAGGGAATTACTTGCTTCAGTTGTCCTTGGACTTTGTCTAACTCCTTCTTGAGCTCTCCAGAGAACCATCTTTCTTCCTAATTAAAAGAAAACACCCACACGCTGTTAAGTGTTTTGACTGAACAAACCACTTACACATCAACCGGCTGCTCACAAACGCAATCATACCAGGTGCTCGGAGAAGTTTATCTTCAGGGCTTTCTAGCAGAAAGACTTCAGGAAGTCGGGTGAGGTGGTATAAAGAGCAAAAAAAAAAAAGTCTGCATGTGGAGGAGATTGTCGTCAATGAACGGGTTGTGTGCGGCACTGTTACAAAGGAGACTGGGGTTTGCATCCCAAGTAAAACTTTGACTTATTTCCATTCATTCATTTTCTGTAACTGCTTTGTCCTTTGCAGGGTCGTGGGGCGCTGGAGCCTATCCCAGCTGACACTGAGGGAAGGCTGGGTACACACTGGACAAGTCAGCAGTTCATCGCAGGGCTGACATTTAGAGACAGACAACCATTTGCTCTCACATTCACACCTAGGGGCAGTTTAGAGTGACCGGTTAAGCTATTAAGGTGCATGTCTTTGGTCTGTTGGAGGAAACCAGAGCACCCAGAGAAAACTAACATGGGTTATGGGTTCGAACCCAGGACCTTTTCAGATTTTCATTATTATAGTTACTATTCAGTTGCAGTTTGGTTAAGTTTAGGCACCAAAACTACTTGGTTACGTTTAAGAAAAGATCATGGTTTGGAAATTACACCCTTTTGCGATAGCGCGACAAAGTCTTTCTGCTAGAAGGCCTTAAGGCAAACATCTTCCGTGCGCTTTATACCTTGAGTGAAGCATGCAAGTCCTGAACTTCTTGCCGCAACATTGTGAGGTCTTCCCTAAGAAGAAAAGGTGTGTAAAAATACGCAGAATCAAATTTCTGCGCACCCTGAGATCAGAGCAGAATATTAACAGAATATTAAATGGATGCATGACTTTTCAGTCTCACCGAGTGGGGGCCATGTGAGCCGGGAGGTCTCCAGTATCGTGGAACAGCTCATAGTGCTTGAACAGCTCCTCCGCAGAGTTGTGAGACTTCATGCACTGAGGACAGATGAAGCCCTGAACACAGACACACACCGTCAGAATAAACTGTGGTGATAATAACTTTTCAATCTGTGGTCCTGCTTGACAATTTATCGGTGACAGAAACGTGTTCGTTTTACCTCAGAGGTCTGATCATGGTTAAGGTCTGTGCTGGGCTGCTCTGACTCTGCGTTCTGGGAGCCTCCCTTCCCAGGAGTCTGAAGAAGACAGAACAGACTTGATTAAACAAAGCTCGGGAACAAATTTTCCCACCAAAATTCAGGGTGTGAATGTTAGTCTGTGTGTGTCTGGTGGTGTACAATAAAGTAAGAATACAGAAAAAAAAAAAAATCTCGACTTTGAGCTCATCATGGTAATCGGAGGCACATTCATGGACTTCCTTCTGTCTGTAACAACCTGACTGCATATTTATTTGCAAGTTCCTGTTTCTTCATAATTTATGACGTGTATAATAAGTAATAAACGAGCTGTAATCTCTGGATTTAATTTAAAACCACTTGTTAGACCCTGTTTATAGTCTTCAGATCATCACCATATTCTAACCAACCAGAGAAGCAGCTGTAAACGTCAGATCACCTCACTGCGTTGCAGGACTGAATGTTACAGAAGATCCTTCGTCCCTGCTGCCCTCAGACTGTACGACACCTTAGTCGATGTCAGAAAGACTAAACACTTGAACTAGACAACTGCTTTGACTGCTTTACTACTGCGACTGGCCTTACAATGCATATATCTACTTATATTTTGTAAATAATGAACCAATTATTTGTTTTATTTTTATTTTATATTATTTTGAGCTATAGGACAATTTAATTTCCCAGAGTGAATCAATGAAATTTACCTCATCACATTTTTATGTTTCTTGTATTTCAGGTCTATTTGTGTTACCAATAACCAATATGCAACTTTTAAATAGAAACTTCTGTAATTCACTGAATAGCCTTTAGCTTAAAGGTCTCATACTGTGAAAATGCACCTTTATTGGGTTTTTAGGTTTATATAAACTCTGTGGTGTAAAATAAAAGCTGTGAAAATATGAACTTGCTCAGTACTGTCAGTCCTCTATCTAAGTGTCACAGTCAATATCTCCACACCGCCATGGGCTAGAAGTCTCAAATATTAACAGTATGGCCTTTTCAACCTCAGGATTTAACATAACTAATATGAAGGTGATTCAAGAAGTTTTAATTTTGGAATCTCTTCACTGTACACAAACATATAAGGTTGACACTTGGGTATACAATTGCATTATATTCCAGGGATCCCAAGTGTCACAGTCAAAATCTCCACAATGCCACGGACTAGAAAGCCCAAATGTTAACAGTGTGGCCCTTTCAACCTCAGGGTTGAACACAGTTAATATGAAGGTGATTCAAGAAGTTCAAGAAGTAATTTTGGAATCTCTTCACTGTGTCCAAACATTCAAAGGTCTTGTATTGTGAAAAGGCACGTTTATTGGATTTTTAGGTTTATATAAACTGAAAATATGAACTTCCTCTATCGCCCCCGGCACAACTTGGCCTCCTGACAAAACAAGCCAATTAGAAAATCCTTTGCTTGTGATGTAGTAAGTAAGAACCATATCCATAACCAATCATATTCAAGGTATTTTTTTTAAATATGTTAGCCCCACCCCCATTAGTTCCTAGCAACAGAGCAGTGACCGTGCTGGGAAAACTAGCTATGAAAAGTGTATTATTCCTGCTTCAGTGAATCCAAACTACTGCATAGCCTCCAAAGGAATGAAATGTTACAGACTAGTGGATGGATTTTACTTTTGGAGACTTTATTCAGTCTTTTTGGATGTGTACAGCACATTAATAACTGATATTGACACCTGCTGAGAATTCTGCTGTTGCTAACGGCTGCTAAGGGATCTGATGTTAGCCAATCAGAACGTTTGCTGATGAAAAGTGGGTGGTGACATTCGCCTCCCAGTGGAATATGAGCCGTTGTCAACACCATGACAGAAGTCTTTAATATACACATGTACATGTCATAGATAGAACTTAAAGCGTTAAGATATAGGACCTTTAAAGGCTTTGTATAGGGACTCTACATAGCTCCAAATGCCATGGGCAGCTGGCCAAGTTACATTAAATAACACACCCTGTAATTCAGTCCACTGCGAAGGACTGATAAACAGAACTCTTCACACAACTCTGACATGGTTGGTGTAAAGTCACTTAGTGCTTTGCCACAAACAAACACATTCAGTCCAAATCTACTCCTTTTTAGTTAAAATTACCAACCCTGAAGCCAACTTTTCATGCACAGAAATTGTTCATATGGGTTGCCATTAGTGGGCATGAATGAATGAGGTCAGTGTACAGTATGTGTGTGCGTGCTGCCCAACAGGACTTTGAACAGTGTCATCTCAGAGCCGTTGGAAAGCAGACTAAGCGTTACTACGTGCAACAACCTTTGACCTTGTACAAACAAAACAAAAAAAAAAAGAATTTATAGCCACCATGAAAACTTAAAATAAATAAACTCTTTTCCAGATAATTTATGGATTTGTTATTCTTCATTTCATTGTACAAACTGAAACATGTGTTTTTAAAACAAGGTAACATGATCTGTAAGGTGAGGAAAATATATTAATAATATAATTAATAATTTATGTGCTCTTAAAATAACCATAATTGTGTATTTTACAGTGTGCCCACCGGTCAGATGTTTCCTAGGATAATATACTATCCGTGTTTTTATCTAACGCTACATGGTGCCAATAATTATCAAGCTAGACTGTAACAAGGTAACAGTGATATGCAGCCTCTCGTAACATTAAAATATTTGTCCTGCAAGAAAAATAGCTGAATTTTGTTTTGCTTCCAATTCGTTTTCATTGAAGGGCAAAACAGGTTACAGGTCCCACTCAAATAAACCCTGACCTAAATAAGAAGTGGTAAAATATGGAATTTCCTGGTTCAAGGGATGGGACGTGAATGATGCATCTAGCAATGCTCTGTGGTAAATGTAGTCCTGAGAAGCTAGTTTAGCTGGTCAGCTTACACTCCCACACTTAACTCTAGTGACAAGATGGTTATTTATCAAATCAGCCATATCACCATCTACAGTTGGATGAGCTCAATAAATCAAAACACATAGTTGTATGTATGTTGTAATCATTAAGCTGACACAGGACATAAATCTTTGGCTATCGTCAGCGTTAGCATGTGAGGAGTGGACGATGAATTAACCCAAGCTGCCGCTATGACATAGCTAGCTAACGGAAACATAATTTTATCAATGTAGGTTGGCTAGCTGGACTGTTCTTTGCTCGACTAACCCGAGCACGGTGACCACTTAGGCAAATTATTTTGTCACTGCGTTATATAAACAGGTAATAGTTAGCAACACTCATCAAGAGCAGCACCAATCAATCGCTTTGAGTTAGCATCTGGGAGCTAGCGGTGGGAGCGCTTGATATGCTCACTACGATCTGATGAGGTAGACGGGTAATTCGATACTGTTGGTAACCAAATACGCCGCCCACCCGCGACACGTTGTATTGCAAAACGTGCAACACCACCACGAAAACAGACAAGGATAGGCCTGTGTCCCCCAAGAAAACAACGCGGTTTAAACAAACGAAAGCGTTACGATTGACTTTGCAGTCCCAGAAGCTTACCATTTGAAGTATCCGTCTTAGCATGGTCTTGACTGTGCTTGTCCGGACCCAAAATCCAGTTAGTTTTACAAATGCAAAGTTGACGTCGCTGTACAACGAACACCTGACTGGGCTCAGGCAGCAGCAACGAATGGGCGGGTCAACGGGAGGATGGCTGAGCGGGGCACAGCTATATCCAGGATAGTAAAAAAGATAATGTGTTGTCATGTTGCATGCGCATAAAAATGGCAAAGGGTTGGCTCAATAAAAGTTTTTTTTTTTTATTCAAACATGAGTTTTATGTACAACGTGGTGCACGGCAGAGTTTTCCAGTCACACATGCTCAGTAGAATAAAGGTTTATTTGCTGATCTGATTTACAAGTCATACCTCCAATACATCACATTAGGTTTCTCTCTGGGGTGCTTGCAAAAAGTCTAGCCTGCACAGTAACCGTGACTTCCTGTCATAGTTTCCTGTATATAATGGGAGGGTGTATTTCCCTCCGTAACACAAATAAATAAATTCACTCAACTAAATACTGTACATTCAGTTGTAATAACAAAACCAACTTTGCTTGGACATCCTGTTGTTTAAAGATACAAGGGGCTTCGACTGGGTTGTAAGGCAGGCTGCAGTGCTTCCAGTCAGCACTGTTAGGTGAACAAATGCAATTTTACTGTTGCGTTTGTGAAGGCACTTAAATAATCAGGGTAAAGAACAACACATTACCTAATCATACAATACCAAGACCCTTTTTCTTCTCAGTCATGATCAGGGATTGAAACTTTTCAAACGCACTTAATACTAATTCTTACATTGTGTGGGCAAGTTTGTGTGTTTAAATGTTGACCGCTGCCTGATTTAATGACACAGTTATGCCAATATAAGTAATCACTTCAACAATCTGCCATTTATTTTATAAAATAACTCTAAAATCTTACATTCCAGTGTGCAGATTCTTTATATCAGATATCTTTATTCCTGTTGCAAGTGATCAGAGGCGACACTCTAAGGTTGGTAACTATTGGACATGAGAAGCATTTGTAGCATTAAAGGTCGCCCTATTTTCCACAAGGCGAAATTGAGTTATAGTGAGGTGACATCCATTTTACACCAAACTCCAACAAAGTGTCCTAACGATTCACAAAAAAAAAAAAAGATTTGTAATAAAATATTTATACACATGTAGCTATTTCCCCTACTCATATTGCAGGTTATTTGGCACTAATTCACTGTGTGGCTATAATTTCCTCCAAGGGCCAATGTTTTCCAGTCTCAGCTTCCAGAAAAAACACCCAAACAGTGTACACTAGCAATCACATACTGGCACGTAAGACTAAAAACAACCTGTAAATTGCATATGCAGCACAATGGGAAAATCCATTTAAAGGTAAAAGCTTTAAAGCAACTCCTTTAGGCTAATAGCTGGTGATGGTTGTTAAAAATATACAAGTAAAATATTAAATATACTGGGAAAACATTTTGGCACTCTTCAAGCCCACTTCAAATGGGTTTCAAATAAACTTCAAGAAGTCCGTAGTGTACAAATTAAGAGACTGCGTTAGTAATGTGATTAATGTACAGTCTTTCTCAGATGATATGTCATCTTGGAGTCCCGTCGGGAGAAGCGCTTGTTGACGTCGGCTCACTTCTATCTGTTGACTAGATCCGAACCACGTGTGGAACAAACCACGTAGTGAGGTGTGCTGTTGTCCGTCACTTGGGAGCTCGGGGTGTTGCCGTTAGTCGGGCTGCACACGGGACTGCAGGTGGGATTACAGGTGGTTGTGAGTCTGCGTAGGTATTCTGCGTGGACAGGCTTGTGGCTCTGCAGCACCCTGATGGCTTCGTCTACTTTGAACCACTTACGCTTCCTTCCTGCGAGAAAAAAAGCAAAACAAAAAAAAAACAATTGTTGGTTTACTCTGATTTAACAGAGATGTCCTGTGTTGGACACTGTTGCGATCAGTGGTGGAAGTACTTTCACTCAAGTCCTGTACTTAAGCACAAATTTGACGTACTTGCTCTTTACTTTAGTATTTTAGTTTTATGCATCTTTATACTTATACTCCACTACATCTCAAAGGCAAATATTGTATTTTTTACTCCAAATATGTGGATTTTGAATGATAAAATGAAGGATTCATTGTTGCTTTAAGGGTGCAACAAAAGTCTACTTCTTGAGCTAAACAACCACTTGGAAAAGCAGAAAATACATTGTCACAAAGCTGAAAATGTTTTCTGAACCCATGAGAAGTTGACTTTTTAGAGATATGTGGTTCTCACAGGACGCTGCAAACTTTAACCATAAACATCAAGTACTGCAGTAAAATGCAACGTACACATTAATCCAGCGGTAAAATGAATTAAAAAAACAACATATATAACATTTTGCTGACAATACTTCCCTTTTACTTTTAGTGGAGTGTTTTCATAGTGGCGTTCGTACTTTTACTGAAGTAAAGGATCTGAATGCTTTCTGCGCCACTGGTTAGAATGAACCCACAACCTTTTGTCTTTGAGTCTCTCTTTAAGAGCCTCTCTAGGCAACAGCGTCTCAAATCCCCTCCTCTCAATCTTTTTTTATATCAAAAGTGATTCACTGCAGGCCCTGACATTCTTCCCATAAAGCTCTTGAGCAGTGCTGCGATGTGTGACTCAGAGTTGCACGAGTATGAGTGCAGCATCCTGGAAAAAAGCTGAAACTGCAAAACCACCAGTGTTTGGAAGGTTACACTAAGATGACAAGTTGTTACTTAAAAGTGTAATATGTAACTATGTTAATTCATATGACTTGATCCAACATTACATTAGATTAGCTGTTCAATAAAGCTGAAAAGTCAGAAAAACAGCATTTTAATTTGAATTTTTTAGCTCTTTTCTAATTTCAGAAGGAAAGTACGGTTGAATCGCCAGAATTGAAAGGCGTTCTCGTCTGATGACGTGGCCACTTTGTTTCCTGCGTGTGGTCGGCTCTTTTATTACACATATAAGCTTTTTAACTGAAAAGAATATATTCAGATATAACCACTTCGTAAGTGTAATTTAATACATACATTACATAACGGGACAGTGGCTCAGTGGTTAGCACTGTCGCCTCACCGTCAACAACATGTATGTTAGGTTAATTCTCTTACCGGTGCCCTTGACTAATGTACAGGTTTCGATCTGGAGCCGGTCCCCAGGCGCCACACAGTGTATGTATAGGTTCAATGCAGAGAATGAAATGAACTTAATAACCGATTGCAATTCCAGTTATTTTGCACTTCAATTACATCTAACTAGTTACTTCCTGACAATGAAGCTCACCATACATTTTACTGCGGTAGATTTAAGAGTGGAAATGGACGCGCGTTACCTATTTCTAACGGTTTTTACGAGGCCTTTAAGCTACCAAACCCTCCAAATAAAGCATCTTCCATAAAACACTCATATGTCCAGTTAACCGCAAACGTGGAGTTATTTATATTTTACTTCAAGCCCTCCTTCATCTCCTCCCGTTCGACTCCAAACCGTGTTTTGCTGAAGGAATTCAGTGGGCCTGTGATAATCAGAGGGTGGTGTGAGAGTGGACGACTCACCTACTCTACGCTGACACCCTGAAGTGCATCACTGCTGGCCTTTCGGTGCAGGGGAAGAGTAAATTAGAGCAGTAGTGCTGAGGCCTTTGCGCCCAGTCACAGGCCTCTCACAGGGCAACAGAGGACAAGAGGAGGGGGGGGGGGGGGTTGCAGTGAGTGATGATAACTGGAAAACAACTGGGTACAGCAAACACTCCTCCCCCTTCTGAACAGACCGGACTTATTTATGCGGTCGAAAGGCAGTAAATGATCACAACCACCTTTTTCCAGACCACTTTGAAATAGTTTTCAGTAACTCAAGTAGTCGGTTTGAAATACCAAGCACATTCAAAACAAATAGCGGTAATTATGTTTGGCGGTGCTGCATCACATGTTTGTACGAGACTCCGCATATCTCCGGATAATGGGTACAAAAGAATATTATAAAAATAAAATAAGATCACTTTTAAACATTTTTTTTTTTATTATAGCACTCGTGAAACTGTGAGCCAGTATTTGTCTGCACCCGCTCCATATTTAGAGACTAAATTGAATGAAATGGGACAAAAATAATCACATGAAGACACACTAACTTTAGGTTAATGTTTCTTTAAGAGAGGGAGGAGGAATACTTGGACATTTTTGGAAATACACTTATTTGTTTTAATGTTGAGAGTTAGATAAGATGACTGATACCATTCCCATGCTACTGCCAGTAGAAGTTAATTGCAGTAGCTTTGCTAACGTAACAAATGGTAACAGCAAACTCCAAACAGTCATTTCCAAAAACCTCTTATGTTTATAGCTTTAAATAAACTAAAAGTTGAAATTCAGAGGATCTTGTAGCTTGAGGTTTTTTTTTTTCTTTCTTTTTCTCCCTATTTCCAATCTTTGTGCTGAGTTAAGCTAAGATGAGACAGGTATTTCAGCATTTATTTTGGATGAAGCACTTTATTTATCATGCAGTTTTTTGTAGGATTGGGAAGGTCAGCCCGGGCCCACCACTGTTGTTTTCATTCAGTGCCCTCCCATCAACTCCCAACCCTGTTTGTTGTACCCAGCGTAGTTTTTTTTTGTTGTATTTTATATTGTCTTGTATCTATGTCGTCATGCAAAGACCAACTGCCCTCTGTGGACAAAAAAAAAAAAGCTGAGCTGGATATTTCGGCTTCTTCTTATCTACTCTTTGACAAAAAAGTAAATGATTCCTTTAAGCACACTTTACCTACCGCGTTAGTCTTGTCCCAGAAAACCAAATATATGTGTTTTTCTAACCTCAGTCAAATCCATCTGTTTTGAAAATGCTCTGGAACAATGCATACAATGTGGTAACTGGTTCTGGGGTGTTTTTGTACATGGGTTAAATATCTGACTTATTTATGTAAAACTATCAGCGATGGCAAAGTGAGGCTTAAATGCAGAAGCGTACCTATGTTGACGGAGTCCTCCCAGTCCTCCAGTGTCTCCGTCACAATGAGAACATAGACGTATGTTCGATGCTTTCTATCTTGATTGTGCTGCGAAGGTTTAGATAGAGAGACTGTTTCATCAGTTTCATGAGTTTTCATCCAAATACATGATGTAAACTGCGCTTCCTTTAAAGACACTGCATGCAGCACAACACCTTGACACTCAAACACGTCGTTGGCATCATATTAGGGATTAGCACATACAGGGTTTTAACATGGTATAAAATGAATGATATCACAAGTCATCAATGTGTGACGTTTACCTCAAAAATCCCCAGGAGTCTGCCAAGCTTTCCCTTCACGCCAGCCTGCACACACATGAAGAAACCGCATCACATTTACATTTGAATGACCCCGGGTATTGTTGCGTATAACCAGCATTCTCTGATGTTTTCAGCATGCATTGGTGTTGGGAACAGCATCAACACCGGTCTCATTTAGGGCAGGAAACCCCACAGCAGTACCACTACTGCCACGTGCCTGTGAGGCGGCACAGCAGAGATGACCAGTTAGACCTAAACATAGTGTGGCGTAATGAGAGCGGGGCCTTAACACAAGTAAAACACATAGGTCGAGATCCATTTATTTGGTTTGGTACAAATTTATTTCAGAGAAGGGTGACCACTGAATTTAGCTAGACCTGGGAAAAGGAAGATGAATATGATGAATATGAATATGATCATTTAAATACAGTTAAATACAGTGCAGTCTCCTATCGTGATGCTGCAAAAATAATCTGAGAGAGGGAAACCACTCTTTAGTCGTCATTCTTAGATAGACGCCCCGGGAGGATTCACAAATAAGAAATTAAGGGCCAGATCCACAGAAGGGTTGCACGAATTTTGCAGCTCCAAAACGGGTGCAAATAAGACAAAAACACAGTGTGTAATTCACAAAGCACCCACAAAGAGTGGAATTCTACCAAGCGTCAAGGTTGCCCTGTGACATTTGCATAGATGTGCATTAGGGAATATTCATACATTCTCCCCGTTTCTGCGAAAATAAGCCTTGTTGCAAAAACCGTCTCATTCCCAGAAGACCAGAGCGAATTGCCACTCGCAGTTCTGCTGGTGCAGTTAACGCCTGCAGAAAGTGTGCATTCATTGTGCACAAACATACATTGTGCACAAACTCTCTGCCTCTGTCTCTGTCTTTCTCTCTTCATCCAAGTCTTGTCAAGTTTGTGAGGCTCGAATGATATTGACTCAATGTTTAATGATATCAAGTGTGAAATCTTCAGGCAGATATTGGTGGCATCAGGCGGGTCTGACGCTCATCTCTGAGTTTCAGCTACGTACAAATAAAAAGATCAGGCTGCTTTATTAAAGACACATCACTTTATTAACCTGAAATCTGAGGGTTACAGCTGGAGAACATCCTGACTGATCTGGCGTTCATTTAGTTAGCGCTGCCGCACCGTGCGCGTAAATGCGCTCAGTCTCTTTTGGAGTTCGGAGATGCTCTGACACCAAACGGAACATCGGTGCTAATGTTTCTGCGAAATCCCAGATACACTCAGCGACACGTGACATTATTTTATGACATTAAAACATTAGTCAGAAGCCTTTCAAATCTGTGTGAATTACATTAATAGCCTCACAACTCATTAAAGACACACAATTTGAGGGTTTTTGCAGTTTCTGCGGTTTTGATTATAGACCAGTCTGTGTGCTGAAATGTGGAGAAACACCAGACACATTAGAAACTGACACAAAACAGATTAAAGGATACTTCAGTCCAAACTCTCCCTGTTGCTGACTAGGAGACATATGCAGCATTACATTGTTTAGCACAGGGGTGTCCAACTCCGGTCCTCGAGGGCCACAATCCAGCATGTTTTAGATGTTTCCCTCTTCCAACACACCTGA
>JAPQRN010000022.1:8179067-8190390 GCA_037367275.1 Coranthus polyacanthus
TGTGTTGGAAGAGGGAAACATCTAAAACATGCTGGATTGTGGCCCTCGAGGACCGGAGTTGGACACCCCTGGTTTAGCACACTTCAGGCCTGGCTTTTTATTGTAAAGTTACCATCTGATGAGTTAGCAGTAAGGTTAGCAGTCCAATGGGCTCATCCAACCAGTGTTCATCACCATTATGTTATAAATAATCTAACATCAACAAAAAAGTGTAAAGAATCCTTTTAAACTTCAAATATTCACATTAGTAGAACTTCAAAAATTAAAGAGCACAGTATAAAAAGAGAACAATAAAACCAAATCAATCAAAAAAAGTATGTAATAAGTCAATAAGTAATGTCAGGGATATTGAACCTGACAGCAGGTCAATAAAACATGATCATGTGAATTGTTAGTTTGCCGTAGTTGGCAGTTGTCTTTGCAGTTCATCTATATTCAAGTTTATGTCTGGTCTACGAGGCACAGAATGACGGTAACGTGAAACTCTTCCTAAATGTCACTGCCATACTTCAGAGCTGTCAACACACTGCTGTCCAAGGCAGACGACCACAGCTCACTCGACTCTGGCCAAGTACCAGCGACCCCTTCACTAGACAACAGTCCAATCAACTGGTAACGTATACCGCAGCCAAATATTTCAAACCTTCATCTGGATTGAGAGCGTCGGAAAAACATCAGTGGGACTATGATCTGCTCCTGTATTGATTTTCTATGTGATTTTTTATAATTTTTTTGTGCAATACCGATCTCATTAGCAACATTTTTACTTGCACGGTCAAACCACTGACTTTATTTGCTTTAACATAGTAATCATTACCTTGACCCATTGCCTTTTCTTTTTGCAAGAACTTGTCTTGTTTCCGATCGGTCATTTAGCGTTTTAGTTCTGGTCAGTGACAAGTGGGATTAGCACGAAACATGCTTTCAAACGGTTTACGTTTCACTTTCATTTCATATCATTTTTTATGGATGCAGTGCTGTTCGTCAGCTGACACTCACAGCTTTGACTCTGGGACTTCCCACAACAAATCAGCTATCGCCACCGTTACCATGCATCTGTATCAGTGTGACAGGCTCGTTCTCTTGTTTTGTGAATTTCATTAAAGACAAAAAAAAAAAAAAACGGGGATGCAAACTGATCAGGGGTGCAAAAGGTGACAAAGATGTGAACCCCCCATGAAGAAAACATTTTAAATATCAACTGTACAAGGTGGATTTGTAAAAACCTACAACCTACCTCTGATCTCAAAAGGGTACATTTTGCTAAAAGTTGACTTTTTCAGGCATAGAACATGACATTTTTGTCTTTTCCGTTTGAACTCACCTCCTCGTACACCTCCCTGACAGCAGCTCCGCACGGCTCCTCCTCAGGCTCCATACCTCCACCGGGCACAATCCACTGGTCCGGATGTCGACTGCTGCTCACCAATAACACCTGCCAAGAAGAAAGAGGTCTCTGTCAGGTCTCTGCTGTCACATGAAGACACAGTGGTCCCTGAAACAAGCCAAAAGTATGAGAGCATCGCCACTATAGGAGTCTGGTGGCGGCCGAGTGCGGAGCTATTCATTCAGCAGCACATGCATCGAACGTCTCTCAAGTCACGACTCATTCCCTTCATTGACTTGGTGCAACATGAGCGTGGTGCGGACTGGGCCGTATTAACGTAAAATATAGGTATAGATTTATAATCACACTCAGATGCCAGATGCATGAATCACCAACATGATTTTTATTAACTAATCACTGCCAACAAGGTGTTCCTACAACACTGATAATAGTGGGAATTTGGTGTCACTGCATTAACTAATAATATCAGAAAGAGGGAGCAAGAAAATAGGGCTGATCATGACAATAATAATATTATATCATGACATAATATCATCATCATATCACGATTATCACACGGTTTTCTATTGCGATAATTATCATCATCTTGGGGGTTTATTTTGTTTACACTGTCAAATAAAACACAAACTGTTTCGTTGTTTTACTCAATTTTACTCCTGTACGTTCTGACAATGATCTGACAATGATCAAATGTTTTGCCTCTAGATTTCTGAACTTTATTTGTATGTTTCTTCAACTTCTTCAACCACAGAAAAATAAAATAAAATCAGCCTTTAAACCAGGAAGAAATAATGTTTTGACCTTTATTGCGATAGTCTTTGATACAGAGTAATATGAATGTTTTTATCTCAGTTACATTTTGACCAGAAAGCCTGACAAGGAAGTACTTTTACTTCAATATTTCAACTACATTTTACAGCCAATGTTTATGCTCTTTTAAGTAGGTGTGAATTTCAAGCCGGATTTTTACACTTAATGCATAGGTACTTTTATTTAAGTAAAACGTAAAAATGAGTACTTCTTACACCACTGCACATTACGCATATATTATAAATGAATTACAGTCACAGTGTTTAAGTGTATAATAAATTGCTAAAAACCATTGGATGACAACTTCAAAAAGTAACTACAGCCCAAAAAGATATAGAGAGCAATTAAAAAAAGCTAGGAAAAAAATGACAGGAAAAAAGAATCAAACTAAAGCCTCGTACTATGTTTAACTGACCTCAAACACATGCAGTTTGGTCTTTTTTGAGCTCGGTGCCCCTCTGGAGATGCAGTCACTTGACCTTAAACCCTATCTGGCATCACACTGACCCACATAATGTTCACGTGTGAATACCTTCTCCATTCTGCCTTCAGCTAAGCGGACACGTGCTGCCACTAGACTCTCCCTCGCCGGATTAAAAAACTGTCTCGAAAATATCTGCCCTGCGCATATTTTACAGCCCAGACAACTGTCCATCAGAGGTTTCCAAAAATGAAGATGGGCCCGCGTTCCCGCAGAGACCTGAGAGCTGAGTTTTTTAGGAGCAACGTCTTCGCCGTCGCCGAAGCTGATCTCGCCGACACAGAAGTGACAGCGAAACTTCAAACTGCTTTGTGACTCTCAGCTGTAATTTACTCTTTAACAGGGTCAAGAGTGAGTAAGATAAAAAAATCATTAAAAAAAAAAAAACCTGTCAGGGCTCCATGAGATCCAGACAAACTTCACCAAGAATAAACCCACGAACTCACAAAGAGCTTCAGTTTGCTTGCTTTGGATCACTGATATAAATGCTTAAACGCGAGGGTGTGACAAATCTGTTTATTATTTCCCGCTTTTATAAACTGGAGAACGTACTTTTGTAACTCTGTCAATATTTATGTTTGGATAACCGGCCGAGCAGAAAATAGACGAACAGTTACTCACTAAAACCAGCAGAATGAAACCTTCGCTGGTGATACGATTAAGAGAGGAAGTGCATCACGTACAGCATCAGGGCTGCAATTAACACTGACTGTTGTTGTCAGTTAATCTATCAATTATTTTCTCCCTCAGCCATTTGCTTGTTTGTTCTATAAAATGTCCAAAAATGGTGAAAAATGTCAATCAGTGCCCAAAATGACATCCACAAATGTCTTGTCTGGTCCAAAACACAAAGATGTTCAGTTTACTGTCACAGAGAAGTAAAGAAAACAGAAAATATTCACATTTAAGAAGCTGGAATCAGAAGATTGACTTGAATCAAATGTTGCCGATCCATTTAACAGTCGTAACTAATCGATTAATCAGTGAATCACTGCAGCTCTATTCCACACACAAATAAGCAATTCACCAGCAGGCGTTTACAAGTATTGAGTTTCAGTTTAATGTCCTGGTATCCACTAAGAACGGTACACCGTCCGTAACAAAATGTGGCACGAAGAGTTTGTTGTGTGACGAGTGAGGTGGTGTATTACGAGCTGCAGAGTCTGAGAGCAGCGAGTTTCATTTGAATCCCTGTCTGTGCAGAAGCCCGGGCGTTGTAGAAACACTGGCAGCTGCCTTAGTGACACAAATGCACACAACACACATGCATGCGCAATTTCCCACCAACGGCGTGTACATCACGTAGGCACTTGCACGTACGCGGGCTACTCGCACGCACACTCGCAGCCGAAAAGGCTTTATAAAAACCACCGGATCAGCAGTTGTCTTTCTGCATGAAAACAACAGAGCTCAGCAGAGGAGGTTAATGACTCCGCCGCTCACCTCAAAACTGAGGACGAGCTCTAAACACGCACTTCCACGTGAGCGTCGATGTGGTCAGAACTGAGAGCAATCCAAGCTGATTGCGACTTTATACTTACGCCATTGGGTTGTGAGTACGCAGTGTTTACCATCGCCATGCAAAGGGCTGCCTGAAACGCAATGAACAAGGAATTTGTCCTCATACTACAGATCTCTGCACCTTGTGGGATGGAGACGCTACAGTTATTTTAACAGCCATGTTTCATTTGTTTTTAATTATTTAAGTGATGAGGTGTTTGTGCTGAGAAAATATGAGCAGGGGAAATTAAACTCTCAGCAATTTGTGCAGCGAAAGCATGTCAGAAATAAATTCTTTTATTTCTTTACACAGAAGGTAAAGCCTATTCAATGGACCTCAGGCGAGAACCACTCGCACTGACAAATTCGCTGTTAAACGCCACATATGAGTGATTTGGGAAAACTTGCCGCATTCACCTTTTTCTTCGTATTTTGAAGTTACACGCAGGTCAGTTCGCAGTTTTCTGAAGTTACGAGCATTCGCTGAATCTGACATGACAAGCCCGTCTTACTAAAAATAAAACAAAACCAAAAAAAAGGAGTTAGAATCAGGTACCAATACGGAAATGGTCGTGCATGAGGCCCAGTGTTTGTTGTCTGTGGTAGTAGCACATCTATTGAAGCAGAAACACAAAGAACCACAGCTAATATGCACGCTTCAATGTTTGTCATATCATCATTGTTCACACATCGCGCATTCTCCTCATATCGTGCAGGCCCGGTTACGAGTACCACTGACTGACAGAAAGTACCTGATATAACGTCACCAGCAACACACCATTATTATTAAACAGCAAATTAAACACAGCATGCAAGAAAATAACAATGATGCCTTTTTCCTCGTATTGAAATATGAAGAGGGTATTATTGCAGTTGTTTTTAGTGCAAACAACGCTGACCTCTACTTCTACGATCCTCAACTCTCCGTGACATGTTGAGGAAGTGACAGGAAACCGGGAATGAGGTCCGCATCGTTTACCACGTTGACTGTGACGCATCCAGTCAGAGCAAAGACAGTAATAATGCAGGATCGCGATGGACGGGATGTGAAGACAGATCGTGTAATGGGGAGCATGGGTGACTGGCGCAGGGCATTGTTACACAGATATTGATTTTGGATTCTTTATGGAGTAAAGCAGACATTTGGAGGATGGTTTTCATTGTTTTCTGGTGACAGAAGGGAAAAAAACCTTAATTAATACCGTTCCGCAATTTTGAACCAGTATTTTGTGTCGCGAACTCAGATCTACTCTCTTCTGCAATTTCACCAACATTTAACATCTTTAGAGCACATCAGATGCTCTGGCTACTCACCTCCTCCTGTTTGTCTCCTCAGCAGGGTTTGGAGGCAAAACAGTGTAACAAGATACGGAAGCAACACTGATTTGTGTCATCATGTTGACTGTGTCACTGAATTACTGATAGCAGCGCTCGAGCAAAGTTTTTTCAGGGTCAGTGTCAATACTGGGTGTATCTTTATATCACGGCCATGCACAGAGGAGAGAGGAGAGACCTGCAGGAAGAGGGGGATGCTATTTCTTTTTTTCCTGATTTCTGAACTTCTCAACATTACCACAAACTGCAAAGATCTCCCAGTGCAGTTCTTGTGAAGTTAAGTTCAACACAAACAATAAAAAAATAAAACTAGTAAAATGTAAATTTGAACTGAAATGTATGTACTGAGACTCTGTCAGGATTCCCAGAATGTGGTGCAGAAGTTACTCAGTCTGTCACAAAGTGACAAAGTAACACATTTTTTTTATTTATGTTATCAGATATCAGATTAAAAAAACATTACAATCTTAAAATGACGGACTCCGTACTTAGTTTGAACTGGCATTTGAGGAGGTAGCACCGTATTGTAGAGCTTGATAAAGGTTTGCTACATAATCCTGTTCCATGTGGTTCTTTCGGGTCCAGATGGATGACGGGTGTCATCTGAGGGATCAGAGATCACAGCGTTCAGCTTAGACTTGCGCCCTTGCCCTTTACACACTGAAATACATTCGGATTCCTTGAATCTTTTCTTTCTGTTCTGTAGCGTAGATGGTGAAATACTCAAATCCTTTCCCATCTTTCTTTGCCGAACATTGTTTTTTTTTTTTTTTTGGCGCTGGCAGGCATCAGTTTTGGCTCTTTTTTTTTTTTCCTCTTCATTTTCTCTCTTGTTATCTATCATCTGCTCACAAATCCGTTGGCTTCCGCTGCACATCAACTTGTAAATGACACTGTCATCTCCGACTTCAGTGGTCTCCATGTTTACTTCTGTACCACAGCTGCTTCGGTGATGTCTCTGGTTTTGTTCTTTTGCGAATATGGGTCAGTTCAGGCCCGTGACCAGTTCACACTGGAATCTGATACTGACCTTATGTTTGAACAACCAAACAGAAATCTGATCTGAGCAATAAATCCAAACTGAAGACTAAGGCTGGCAGTGAGAACGCAACCATATTGTGTTGCTAGACGTCAATAAATACCAGTATTGGTGGTTGAAATGAAGGCTGGGCGATCAGGCCAAAAGATCATATGATGAACTTTTGAGTTGGAATCACGATCCAACTTTTCCCTGCTCTCACTAGGTTTCTGGAGGGCTTAAGCTGTGGTGTGATGGGGTTTTTTTTGTGTGTTGTAATTTGACTAAAAACTCCTTTGCATCATTTCGATCATCATTTCAATAGTTTATTTTTTTATTTTTATAATTCCATAAAGTTTGGACGGCACCTTTTTATTCATTTATTTGACAACACGATCTGTGCGCTTCCCTTTAAAAGCAGATCGTATGACTAATTCAGATCGTCCACAATATACGACAGATCGACCCTAGTTTATACTTCATACTTCCAGCCTCCGCCTTTGAACCGACAGACCCTTTCATCACAGTGCGGCGCAATCAGCAACAATCAAAGTGACTTTTAGCTTACGTCAGCACTCTGTGGTGAAGTGGGAGAGAGAAAGAGCGTGATGATGAAGAGCAGGAGAGAGAGACTGATGGGGAAGAGGAGAGAGTGGCAGCATGAGGAGCAGGAAAGCAAATCTGTCAGGGGACAGCAAGTGCCTGCACCTTGTTTCTATAAATTGCAGCTGTTAGGTCACTTGGTGTTTAGCACACAGTGTAACGCTCAACCCCCACCCTAGCCCACTACAACCCCACTCCCCTATCACATGTGGTCCTGAGAGCGGCTGCCGTCACCGGGCAGACACGACACGATCTGGGACACCCCCCCTTGACCGAGCCTCCTGTGAACCTGAATGTGAATAAAGTCTTAATATTACTCAAATTGAATATGTTTCACTTTCAGCCTCGAATACAAACGGCGCACGGGTTAGGAAATGCCCGTGCCATTGACATATCCATTCTGAGAACTCAGGACCTTTTCAAATTGTGAATATCTCTATTTGCAATTGTTTAAAACTCCTCGTTACACACATGTCCCAGTGGTGCCATAAACCCCCATGTTCATACTCGAACCAACTTTGATTTCAAGTCAAACGCGTCTGACTGGGCATGAAGAAGTTCCTTAATGTGATGACTTTGCTTTACGACCCAGAAATATGGGCTGAATCACGCCAACGAGTCCAGTGGAATTATTTTACAGATTAGACCGAGCAAGAGGGCAAATGGTTCGTTGTCAGAAAAACACCAGCAAATGCAGTCTCAGTTAGAGATCGCAACGACGTGTGTTGATGTGGAAATACCCCCTGTGCAATAGCCACATAAACTGTACATGCAGATGCAAAGTTTTGTGGAGATAAGTGGTAAGCTATTTATAGGCCGAGGTGTAAAAAAAAAACAAAAAAAACAAAACGTTTTGCTCTCCTGAACTGTTCTCATTGTCTCTGATAATGGTTAAAACCAGCAGTGCACACGCCAACGATGCCCTGTCCTGATGAATTATGGTGGAATAAAGATTTGCAGTGGTAATCCTCCGGGCAGGCCTATCCTCTTGGACAGGAAATGAAAATCACAGTCTCCTGGTGGGTGCTGGTGGGTGCCAACTTGTAAGACCCCCCCCCCCCCTGTTGTCTGGCAGGTCAAATATTTGGCCCTGCAGCCAAGTTGTGTTCACCTCAATTAGAGACACCGCCTGCACACTGGTAGAACGCAGATAATGAGCAAAATACACTAAATCCAGGCGGGCAGGGCTTCGTCTCCATAAGAGATGAAGTAAAAAAAAAAAAAAAAGAAAAGAAAAAAAGCATTGTTGGTAAAGTTTTCTCAATTCAACGCAAAACAAAACAACTTGAGCCGTCGACAGAGAACATCTTACCTCGTCCTCCTTTTCGTTTTTGAAACACAGACACGCAGCTCTCCTCTTGAATCCTTCGCCGTCGTATGTCCTAGTCTGGTTGGGTTTAAACTTCATCATATATATTTCCAATCGTCGAGTGCCAGGAAACGCGAGAAGAAAAAAAAAATAAAATAAAATAATTAAGAAAAAAAAAATGAAGACCGTAAACGTGTGCTTTATTAAACCAGACTCTAAAGGACGGTGGCTTCGGTCGTCCGGACAGAGTATGAGAGTCGCAAACAGAAGCAGATCTCGCAATACCCCCCCCTCCTCCTCCTCCTCCTCCTCCCTCCTTCCCTCCCGCAGATTGTGCGCTTCTTCAAATAGTCGCAGTTACATTTGTCGTTCCCGGCGCATTCGCGTCTGAGCTACGAGACAACGTCGGGCTGCGTCTGGTCGTAAGTTGTGCGTCTCATGGTGGTTTTAGAGCCGCTGTCAACGCGCACGATTCGACAAACTCTCTCACATCTGTGGTCGGAGAGCGACCAGCTGACCTGAGAGCTGCGCAACGCGCCAGCCGAGCCCCCACCACCACCACCACCACCACCCCTTTACGCCGAGGTTCATGTCCATCATTAACGAGGAGATTAACCAAACCAAACGTAGATCAAGTGTCTTTAAACAGCTGGCGGCTCCACTCCATTATACGTGTCATTAATGCATTAAAAAAAAAAAAAAGCCTTATTAACGCTGTCACCTGCGTAATAACGGACTGGCTACGCGCCACAAAGTTTATTTGGTGATATTTGAGATATTTCCCACAGTTCCTGAAGTAAGCGTGCGGCCATTCCCTGTTGTTTTATAGGCCTATCCACATTTACAATCCGGTGTAAGCTGAAAGATCCAGTGTAATGAAGCGGCCTCGCACTCCCTGGCTATTTCCAGCAGCGTGCTCGTAAATGAGAAAATAATGAAGCTCAGAGCTGCCCTCTAGTGGGGGAAGTTTGAACTCCACGACATTTAACAGCTGTTGGTTAGGCCTGCTTTGATCATACAGCTGCACAAAACGCCAACTCATAACACGCTGCGTTGTTTTCTATTTACTATGAAATAACGTGGTCACAGACTAAACTATACAACGTGCCAGTTGCAGTTTTCATTTCCTTAAGTAAAAGTACCAATGTAGCAGTGTACAAATACTCCCAAACCCTGCGTTTAAACCATACTTAAGTATGCAAGTGCATGACTAATAGCAGCAAAAGGTAAAACTGCTTTCATCCCTCTGACTGAAATATTATTTTATATCATTAGGTTATCATCCTGCATGCGCAAAGGAAACAGGGTGTTGTTTTCACCCGCGTGTGACCTCTATAACTCACCAGCAGATGTATCAATCTTTCTGAAACTTGGTTCGTATATTGCTTGAGTAAATATGTGAAACGTTTTCCTCGCGTCTAGCTTGAGAATGAACTGATTTCTTGGCCTGTGCATGCGATGTCCTAACGAAATACATCCATCTGTTTCATAAACTCCTGCCACCAGAGTCAGTTTTCCCTTTGGCCGTAGTAGAGGAGTACGGACGCTGAAGACGCAGCCCTTCCCTGACAGGATGTCTCCACCTCTCATACAGATCGTACTAACATTTTAACTTTGCGTTTACTGGTTAAGTCTGTTAAAACAACACGGGACTTAAAAGGTGTGCATTTGTTTTCGCGGGGCTTGGTATCTTGTGCTAACTCCTGGCCCCCGTTAGCCGATAGCTGTTGTATTTTATTACGACGTTGATAACATCTTGCAATGCCATGTCATCATATTGCACACAACTACACGATACACAACATCATTTGGTTTTGGATCGGTTCCATGACTGCATCCACAAACACTTACCTTCTTAACACTGGTACCAGTCACATTTCAATACCTAATCTTTTCATTTTCTGTGTGTGTGTGAGACCAGCATAGCAAATGAATGACTGAATCAATTCATGACAATTTATGATACTTGGTGGGTATATTGACTGGGCAACAATCTAGAAGCAATTACATTTTTGTGCATCGAGCTAAAAGAAATCAATGGCGTGTCACCCATTATAAGAGACAGATCCTCCGTCTGCGCACAGAGTTTGCATCCTCCTTCGATTCATTTCTTTCATTAACACTAAAGCATCTGTGTTTTCACAGCACGTGCACCGTTGGAGCCAAGCTGAACTAGTTTATATCCAGTTTTATGTGCAGGGACGCTGATAAATTGGTGGCCCGTTCGCATGATTAATGTGAGAGGGAAGAAGAAAAAAACATAGTTCTGCTTCACAAATCTGTTTTCAAATTTTCTCTAATCTTTCATTTTTGGTTACATATTAGATGATTTGGACATTTGCTGAAATAAGCCATGCCAAAGATTCAGAGGGGGAAAAAAATCACTGTTAACAACTCGACTTAATGAGAGCAAACACACACTGGAGAAAAAGATGTACGCAAATCGAATCTGAGCACAAAGTCTGACCAGGCAAAAAAAAAAAAGAAACAAACACACACCATGCAACAGTGCTCCATGGTGCTCATTGTGTTTCTATAGATTTTGAAACATCAGTGTGTTATTGAGAATAACCTAATCCAACCTAAATGAAACTTCAAAACAAAGATTTCTTTAAATGAAGAAAGTGCGTCGAGTAACCGGCAGCTACATGAAACTCCAGAGGATCTTTTTGCCACGCAGAGATTTGACAAAGGTATCATTTGCAGATTTTACACAACTGACACAACAGGACAGGCTGTTTAATGCCAACGCGTCTGGCTTTTCCTGGTTTGTTTAAAGCTTCTCAACGGGTGGCGGTACTGATCAAACGCTGTAAGCGAGATGCTGTGCTCTTGGGGTGCGTTTGTTTAAATCAAATTTGCGCCAAACTTTTTTCCATAGGAACGGTTGAAAACTTTTAACTGTTCGCAAAAGAATGT
>JAPQRN010000022.1:8208887-8219319 GCA_037367275.1 Coranthus polyacanthus
CACACACACACACACACACACACACACACACACACACACACACACACACACACACACACACACACACACACACTCCTGCCATCACTGTCCGTCTAACTGTCCGGCCCGGGTGACATAATGACACCTCACATACATATCAATGATTTAAAAAAAAAAAAAAAACCTGCAGGAAATAAACTATTTAAATGTATTTTTAAACAGAGAGGAGGAAGATATGGTGTGGATAGCTCTGGAAAAATTAAGAGGCCACGGCTTTTGCTATTTATATACAGTATGAGTTTGAGTAAAAAGAACATTTTCTGTTTATTCTAGAAACTGCTGTCAATATTTCTCTCAAATTCCAAATAAAAATATTGCCATTTGGAGCATTTATTTGCAGAAAACAACAACTGCTCGGAATAACAAAAAAAAAAAATAAAGGTTTTATGAGCTCAAATAATGCAAAGAAACAAGTTCATATTCATTTTCAAACATCACAATCATGTTTTAGCTTTAGTAACACTTCAGAAATCAAATGTTGGTGCAATAACCCTTATTTTCAGTCACTTCTTATCATGCTCTCGGCCAGTTTTCCACATTTCCGCTGGCTGCTTGATGCCACTCCCGGAAGAGCAATGCAAACTGTTCAGCTTTGTTTGATGTTTCGGGACCGTACGTCTTCGTCGTTATCAAGTTCCTGATTCTCAGCAAGGGTCAGGTCTGGAAATTTACTATGTCATTTATTCCTGAACTGTATTTGAAAAAAAAAAAACCCTCTTCCTGATTCTATTTTATCACGGTGTCATATACTGTAGTGTTTGTGTTAATAAATAAAAGCCGGTGTTCCTCCTTTACCTGCAGGCATCCTCACACAAACGCCCAAACTGAGCGAAACTGGAGATGGTGATGGCGTGTGTGCGTGAACGTAACCTACACCGAGCCAGAGATCAACAGGTCAGCACACATCTCCCAGCTGCGTTAAATAGATCAGTGAGATTAATTATTAATGGTGGATCTGACTAGACTTGGCTGCAGGTGGAACAGCAAATGTCAAACTGCTCCATGTGGAGCAAAGGCTCAAACTCTGAATACCATGAGTTAGTGTTGACGTTGTAGTATCACTTTTAAGAGCACATGAAACACTATTTTCTGTGAGGAAAGGTTAGCTTTTAATTCTGGTGTGATTACGCTGTGTGAATTTGGATAGCGTGTCTTAGAAGTTACACATTTTCACAGTTCACTAACTCACCACTCTTGCGAATCCGCTCCTCCAAAACTTCTATGTGTCCGTTGGGCATCTTTCTGCTGAACACCTGAGCTGAGCGCAGAAACATGGCCTCCACAGCCGAACCTTTCAGCAGAGCAATCTGATCTTCATGATCCAGCGAAAGAAAACCTGCCAAACGCATCACATCGCATATTTGCATATTTCACAAAAACATATTTGTGTTTGAACTGGCATTGTACATAGTTCATGCGTGAGATGTCAATGTCTGTGACAAATTTGCCCGTTTAGAAACCATACCTGGAATATTCTTCGTAAATTCCACAAGAACTTGAACTTGACTTGTTGCCATTTCCGTCAGCAGGAGGAAGTTCTCCTCTGCACTGTAATGTTCCTGTAGCTGTTGAAGACACATCAGTAGTAAACGACACTGAAACAGGTCATTGTCATCACACTACTTTGTCAAAGCAAGTAGGAAAAGGCTGCTTTGTCAAATAGATGTCAGTCATTTCTGATCTGGCTTGAGTGCATGAGTTACACTCTCTTTAGCCAAAGGAAATGAAATGAAAGAGAAGTAAAGTTTAAGGTGACATAAAGGTTGATGTACCAGTTTTTTGGCAACGTCTTGAGGAATTTGGTGTCTGTTGTAAGCGTCTAAGATGACCTTCATGAGTGCCTGCTGCTCTTTGGTGATCTCAACTTTTTCCTGAATGAAAAGAAAGTCAAAAACAATAAAAATGAATGGCTTTTTTTAAAAAGAATTTAATCATTATTCTAAGCAACAGCGAGTTTGTTTGCAGTCCTTCTTTCTTCCCATTTCGGTTTTACATTTCTGATCAGATCAGTTTGGATCGTCTTGTAAAAGGTTTAGTCCGTACATTTAGAAAGCTAATACAGGAGATGTTGGATGGAAACACCTTATTGTAAGGGGGATTTCGTTTCACAAAAAAAGAGCACGAGCATTTTCTAATAATGTCTTAGAAATACATATGCGAAATGGAAAGTTTCTATATGAGACATACACGTTAAAATGAAAGGTTGTGATTACCTTTGACAGTTTGGTGGTTGACGTGACCTGTTTGTTGTCTGCGTTTTCTGCCCCTTCTGTCTCGTCTCCAGTCGACTGTCCCGGGGAGGCCTTCGTGTTTTTCCGCAGCCTTTTGGATTTACACTGGATCTCTGTCAGCAGACCTGTCGCCAGTGACAGAGGCCTCACTATGTGTTCAACACCACACGCCCCATCTACGCTTTTTACCAGCAGACACCACAAATCATTTCAGCTAAGTTTCAGCCAATAAATGTCTAATGTATTCGATTAATTATCTTAATTCGTATTTTTCGGGAAAATGTCATTGTTTTTAAAGATGTTTTGCAGAAATGTTAAATAAGTAGTGAAAAACAAAAATCCACATTTTAAGCAAGATCTGAGAGAACTGTGAGTAAAGTGACAGAATTAAAGTCAATTCGTGTCTCTTTTCACATTATGGCCAAAACATTCCAACACACTGAGCCGCTGTTGCACCAACAGGCAGAGTCACGAATGCCTGCCACGCTGCAATATTCATCACAACTTCCCTGCACTATTTATGAGCAACAGGAGTCCAGTCAGCCCTCCTGCTCTTTTCCACTGACAGGTTTATACAGACCCAATAACTAATAATCCTCCAGCGACTACGATTTCACATTTAAGGGCTCTGTATTGGACAACACTGATTATCACATTCCCCTATCGTAGAAGGAGTTTCAAGGTGAAAGATAATCAACAACAAATTCCTTTTAATGACGTTGAAGGTGTTAATGATTCCTAAATAGAGCATGCGGCGTCCCCTTATCTGTTTCTATTTCTGCAATGGTAACAAAAGCTGGACCTTTTGTAATGTGTAATAGGCGACATTCAATGCTCTGTAAAATGCAGCAGAGCATGTCAGAACGGGAAGATGAGACCTCACGACAGCAGAGTTTGACAGCAACTCTTGATACAAGCAGAGAGAGAGTACAGTTTGTTCATCGGGACAGTTTGAACTCACAGGAAGCAGGAAAAGTGGCTGCATTACCCATACTCTCTCTCGGTTAAAGATTGTTCTCGTGTCCAGGTGTCAGAATTTCTGCGGGGATACTTACATTCTGCCAGCATCCCCATCTCTTTGCACTTTCGTAGTCGACACTCTTGGCATTTCCGGCGCATATACATGTCCATCTCACAGTTCCCCCCACTCTTGCATTTGTACACAGCGTTCTTTGTTATGCTCCGTCTAAAGAAACCTGATCATAGTGGGTAAAATATGACAGTATTATCAGCCTGACACAGAAAATGCTGATACAAATCTAAGACATTTTGTACTCTGACAATGAAATAGATAAAATACAGCATTATCTGTTGGGCCGCAGTGGAAAGTAATTCAGCCGATGACTTAAATTCTCATTATTTCCATTCATATTTCTGCATTTATTCCTCCTTGTTTATTCAACAACTTACTACTTTTTAGATGAAAGTTCTACATAAAAAGCATCATTAAATACTGTATCTTATCTTATGATGATATATTCATATAACACCATGTATTGCCTCCACTTTGACCAAACAATAAACTGCTCCAAACAAACTCTAAGACTCTACCTCCTTTTAGGTTGTGATCACTAACATGTTGCCTATTTGTATACCCCAGCAGGTCCCGAGCAAGGTTTTCATTCATTTGGAGTGATGCTGTTGTCCATTGACTCTGTCTTTAGCTGCTTAATGCTCTGCTATGTTCAATGACGAGACTATAGAGAATGAGAGTTGTAAAATGATATAGATCACAGATTACACACGGTTCTAATAATGTTGCAGAGAGAAGTTCAGCTGGAAAAGACCCAGATATACACACACATCCAAACACACACACACACATATATATATATATATATATATATATATATATAGACATACAGAAGATAACGCTGGAACAGTTATTAGACATTGTGACAAAGAAAATTTAGGACAATGCCGTGCATTAGCGTAACTGAGCTCAGGTTGCCTCTGCATTGTACAGCAGAAAGCTGATAGGGAACCCAATCTGGCAGCAGCACCAGGTAGAGTTCAGGTGGACTTGAACCTATTCTCAGTCAAATGGCAGGACAGGCCAGCTGCTGCACTGCTGGCATTGTCCAAAGTCAGTGTGGAATTACACACATATCCATTCGCCTGCGGTTCAGCAGGAATCACAGCAAATTCACAGCGTCATAAAAACATACGGAGGAGTTCCTAAAGCCATGACTTGTCGTCACAAAGAGGCTTAATATCCGAAATACTGTCTCAAATAAACTTTGACCTTTGAAATTACCCTGCATTTTTTCTTGAATTCAAGAGGTAGAAGCTCCTACACTCCTAGCCGGTCCCTGGCATACAATCGAATGTGGAATAAACACTATTCTACAGTGTACGGCAGTAGCAGCAATAGTCATGAAGATAGATTAAATAATCCTTAATCTTTTTTACCAAAAGCACTACATAAGTAAAAAGTCACTTTCAATACCAGAGCCTTTTGCTGCCAAAAGGCAAAGCAGTGACTGAGCTCACATGTTACAGCTTATACAGTTTAGAGAATAGTTATGAGCATCTCTGACATAAAAGGCCTCTGAAAGTCAAAGGTTAAAGACAGTAACATAAGTTTTGGTATTATGTGTGTTTTATAGGGCGAACAGGATGTTGTTTTCAATCACGCCCGTCTGTTTTTGTGTGTGCTCGAGAAGAATTACTCAATGGATACATCAGTCTTTATGAAACTTGCCACATATATTGACCGACTGGAGCACGGAGCCCTTAGGTTTTCTTGCATCTTGCTTAAGAATTAATAAAATGGTATCTGAAAAATCACAGTTTGCGCCTCCTGTAACTATTTCAAAGTAAAGGCCCCCTAGTGTCTAATGACATTTAGGTCTGTACAGTTGGCTCATGAACTCGCTTTGGGCCTGAAGTTATGGCAGTCTGAGCTGCTGACCACCATTCAAACTGAGATAGTCACTCCAGTGAACAAACATGAACATGCATCATTCCCTCGCAGTTTGAGGGAATGATGATCCCTCTCTACACATACAGGTCAGCGTAACATTTTAAGTTTGTGTTGATTGGGTAAGTCTGTTGAAACAGTGGGGAATTTGTCCATGTGGTTTTGGAAGTGGTACACTGATTATCTTGCGCTAATTCCTGGTTACGTTTGCCATTAGTTAGGAGCATTGAACTGTACATGAATTGTGTGTGCACGTGAGACCAAAATAACTCACGAATGACTGCATTGTAATCACATTTACATCTTGGCGCATCTAGCTTAAGACAAACAAAGTGCCGTGCTGAAAACAATTTCCTCAGTATAAAAAGATGGGTCTTTTGTTTGCGCACGCTGTTTGCGTCTTCTCTTGGATGCATTATTTTCATTGCGCAGAAAAACACGTTGTTATCTGTAACTTCAGAGGGAAATATAATCATAAATGTCTTTTTCTGATTAGAAATTCAGCCAAACTGTGCACTCTCCTCTCACCTTTACATCCCTCACAGGTGAGAGCGTTATAGTGGTATCCAGACGCCTTATCGCCACACACAACGCACAGTTCCTCCCCTTTGACCCTTCCAGCTTGAGACATGTGCCGGGTCCTCTTGCACACAGCAGGCACCGCAGCGGACACCTCCTCCATCTCAGCATCATAGCTGACGTCCAGCGGTCCTTTTCTCAGTTCATATATCCCTGTGTGTGAGTACCACTCTTCTCCATTGTACTGAGGGTAGTAGTTCTGACTGAAGTAGTACGGTGTGGACGACATGGTCGGCTCCATGGATGGGTACTGCATGCTGGGGCAGCTGTTGAAAGGTAAGATGTCTGGATCTTGCAGAAGAGGACTGCCTTGATCTGCCAGGATATCTGAGAGGAAGAAGACAAAAATGAACCACAGCATGAACAGAAGTGTCTCTTTTGTCAGTAACTAGTAGAGACTATATGAATAAGTTATAAACAAGACACTAACACAACATCACCTTCAAAAACATAAGATATATGCACCTGTTTTCACATCCAGCCTGTTTCGGACCAATACTGACCCTGCTCCGTTTAACTAGTTTCTTGGCCCGTCTGGGCTGCATTAAAGGCTCAGTGTGTGATATTTAGTGGCATCTAGTGGTGAAGTTACAGATTGCAATTAACTGAATACTCCCCTTGCCTCCTCTATGGTGGCTGCTAAAAACATGAAAAGAAGAAGAAGAAGTAGTCCGCTACGAGCTACTGTAGAAACATGACGGACTCGTTAGGGCCAGTGTGTGGTTGATCCGTTCTGGCCTTTTTAGTTAAGGGGATAACACACTCAAACATAGTAGGTGACAGTTCTGCACTTTAACACTAGATGACACCTGCCAAACAACAGAAAAAAATAAGAAGTCTGTCATGAGCAGGAACATGGCAGACTTCATAAAAAGTAACCCTCCCTCTGTAGATATAAAGGATTCATCCTCAGGTGATGAAAACGCAACAAAATTCCTCTTTTCAGGTGATTAGACACCAATGAAAACATATTCTATTATATCTCTGCAATTACATCCCCCAAAAATCTTACACACTCAACATTTAAGTGTGTTTTTAGAACCTTTTTCACTGTAAATGGCTACATGAGTTCATAACCACAAAGAATACTTGCCCTTCGATCCAGTGTCAATAGAAAATTATTTCTCAGTGCGGAAAAAAAGAACATAAAACAAGACCTCAAGACCCAAAAGGAAAATTCAGTGACTCCTCAGGACCCGAACTTGGAAAAAGTACATCATGAATTGCCATAGATCTATGTTTTTATTGATTCAATACACCGACTCTTTTTTTATGTCATTTTTTTGTCTTTTACTTAGTTTTTGTCTTGTTGCGTCTATTTTCATCTGACGCCTCTCCTCTGCATTTCACATGGCTTTTATTGAGATCAGCATTTAGAATTCTTCAGTTTTAATTAGGAAAATGAACTCACATATCGTACTATTGTTATATATTTTACTCTGCCATTTGTCAACCCAATAAAAACAGCTCCTCTACCCACTTTGGGTCCCGACCCTAAGTTTGGGAAACACAGATGTAAAGTAAATACAAATATCTTTGAAGTGTCACCGTTCTTGACAGTCTATCAAAGATGATTAATCCCTCAGTTCTAAGGCACAAGCCACAAAATGGTCTGCAGAGGCTCGGTGGAATGGAAAGTAGCTCAGCAGTAGTCGGTAACCCCCACAGCACATACTATAAACTCATAAATGATTAACAGTACGCCTGCACAGAGCACACTGTGTTTTTTAAAATGACAAGTAACTCCAATCCAGACAAGCTGGTACATTTCAGACTGATTCAAGAACAGGACTAACAGGCAAACTGCAATGCTGTTTTGGATTTCTGACAGTAATTACGACTCAACATGTCCTTAATAAACAGCACAGGACTGATGAATAAAACTGTGTACTCACTGACCTCTTGAAGACTTGGTCTGAACCATGGCCATCCCAGTCTAACCAAAGCCTCACACCATTCAGAGACAGCACTGACTCTGACGGTCCTTCCTTTACCTTTAACTAATCACCTTCCATTTATTTCTTTTAACTAGAAAACATTCCTGTAAAGACACGGCCGCGGCAGATCTAGACCTGGAGAACGCGGCACTTGCTTGAGAAATCCCAAGAGGAGCAAAGGTTGCCACAGCTACTCATTAACCAAACAGTTACATTTCATCCATCATTACAAGTAGCCCGTGTCTGACGTTATTTACAGACTTCGATGATCGTAGCAGCTGATTGCTACCGTCTGGTGTGTTTCGATTCGTGATTGGATATAAATGGTTCTGATTTGGTTCGTGCGTCCATCAAGAGGTGGATCAATAAGCTTCAAACAGCTAACGTCTGCCTATAGTACATTGATGTGCATTGTGTGTTACAAATCCACAGTCGTATCATAAAACATTTGATTTACTGGCGTTCGGAATTCACTCGGTTTTTCACTCAAGTCGCTTCACTTCAAGTCAAGCAGCTACAGCCGTGGAAAAAGAGTCCAGTCCACATTTCAGACCTGAACCAAATGAAAACCTCTGACATGAAGCTGAGCTTTAAGCTACATGAAAAAAACAGCCACTTGAAAGAGAGAACATGAAAGTGTCCAATGGAAATCGAGATTATTTGACCAAATATCGATTTCTGAACTCTTGCTAAATTCAATCATTGTTGTGTTGTTTCAAAATGAATTGTTTACTCTTTTCAACTTCGAGCAGTTGTTATTTTCTGCAAATAAATGCTTCAAACGCCAATGTTTTTATTTTGAATTTGGGAGAAATGTTACCGACCTGTAAATAGTAAAACCATTGGTCTCTTCACTTTTTCCACGGCTGTATTTACCTGTTGTTTGTAACTTTCTATTTGACTTCACCTGCTAGTTTTACATACGGCATGCAGGTGTTTCAGGCCGACTGGATTCACGTCTTCTGCAGTCAGCGTAACTGGCAGTTTATTGGTTAATTTAACAATTAATAAGCTAAAGCTAACAGCCTCACACCTCCGATCTCCTGTTTGAACATATATGGTCATTTGGACTAAAATTATTTGAACACAGCATAAGTTTAAAAGTTACTCCACATTGTTTGGCATGTTGAGTTTTAACATCCACACTTTTCATGGAACTTTGGCTTAGGCTTATAAGAGAAGAACTGTAAGACCAAAATCCACGTATTTGAAAGGGAACATCTTCTAGTTGCTGCGTTTAGCATGTGGCTAAAACACCGGGTCGTTGGTGCTTGATCAGTCCTGAGAAGGGTTCGTCATTTTGTTCTCACGTGTATACTATTAATAACGGGTGTATTTTGGCGGCATAGTTTCTTCCAGAGTCATCAACGCTCATCTGTACCTCACCGTTCTCCTAAAGGTAAGACTGTTTGTGGTGGACAAGATGTTGTGTCAAAGCAGAAGAAGGCTTGAACGAGACACCAGCTTTTTGTTAGACTTACCAAACAAGTGGGAGCTCTCAGAGATGGAGAATTCATCGCTGGGTGGGATTTGCAGTGGTCCCACCACATTGATGTCGGGGCCCACCCACTCATTCATTCAGGAGGGTCTTCAGGCACCAACTCAAAAGCACAGGTTGCACTTAGCGGCAAGGATACTTCCCTCTGTCGAAAGAATAAAACGGTGTTGAACGCTTACTCTGTGGGTCTGTGAGATCCTCTAAAACCTCCGGCACAATGTAATTAAACATCGGCTAGTGAGCGTTCACGTCAACACACCTGACAGCACCTCTCACCCACACAGAGGTCAGACGTTCAGTAGTCGCCTGCAGGGAGGTGGGGATGGAGGTAAAACTACAAAAAGGCCTCTAAGATACTTTTTCAGGGGCAGTTATTATACATCTTGCACTACTAGTTATTCAAGCACACATCCAGCCAGTTTCCCAGACAAGGATTAAGCCTGGTCCAAGACTAAAACTAAAAGTCAATGAAGAAAGTTGTGTTTTAATGTTTCCCTTTTTTAATATAGTCTCATTAGCTATAATATATGCAAACCTCGAATAGTCTTAGTTACCAAATTTAACTCATTTTAGTAAAAACTGAACTGTGCCTGAAGGCGTCTCGTTAATAAACTTCTCCAAGGCCTTTCTGGTGTCAAGGCCACAACACGGTCACATGTGAAACATTACTTTTATAGACATGACATCGCACCTGCCACAGTTTTTAATTAACTCTAATAGTGTAATTTCCCCTGAGATCCAATAGCAGCCCACAATTCACAGTCCACTCTCACAGCCCACACAACTGGCAGACATCAGAAAAAGTGGCACACTGTTGGCTCATAAGAAATGATCTGTTGACCAGTGAACGTGAAATATGTTCGGTCTTACCTTATCCTGCACCGTTGTTTTCCCCCGGTTTGAATTCCTGCCTGAGTTTTATTCAGCCTCGTTTCTGATATCCACTACAGCTCCATCAATATTCACTAATGAACGTTAAACTGCTTGTGTCTGGACTCCAGTGAGAGCATGTGTGACCAGTCGAGGTCAGGGAGAAATGGTTGGTGGTTATTAATTAAACTGTTCATTCCTGTACATTTCCCCCCACCCATACAACACACTCTCCCCCCACAAAAAAAAAAAAAACACAAAAAAAAAAAAACCCCAGTACTGATTCAACTTCTCTTTTCTCAAGTAAAAGTACAACCTCTGAAATGTACTCAGAGTAAAAGTATTTCTACTGGCT
>JAPQRN010000022.1:8255116-8266129 GCA_037367275.1 Coranthus polyacanthus
AAAACTAAAGTAACAAGCCATTTTAAAAAATGTAAGAAGTAAGTAAAAGGTTTTCACAGACGTACAGATACCTGAAAACTCTTCTAACCCTTTACAAAAGACATCATTTGTAGTTCTGATTTTCTTTTACATCTTTTAACTCCATCACATTGATTTTATTTTATTTTCTCGTCCCGTCTGACCTCAGGGGAGAATTCTCAGCTGGATTTGGACAGCGTCGTGGGTCCGGGCCTTAGTAGTCTTAGCAATGATGAAGCAGCCATCAACGTGATCATGAGCCTCCTGGAGACGGACACAAATTTAGACGGGGCTATGGACTTCGAAGAGATGCACTGGTATTAATGTAGTGTTTGTTTTTTTTTGTTTTTTTTTTTTAAGGATGTATGATTAGGTACTGTATGTTTCATTAAAATAAGAAGACACCACGAATACCTGGCCCATCTCTGTGACCCCTCAGGATCCAAACCGCAGGTGAACAATGGGACCTCGGTAGACCATAACCTCGAAACTTTGAGTGGCCTACCGATGTGCCACTCAAAGATTTACTCTTAACTTGTCAGTATCTGAACATTTTCCATGAAAACGGTCCACTAACCCTATTCTCTCTTGTACACTGACTTGAACATATTTGTGACTGTGGTATGACTGCAAACAATGTCTTCAGGCCGTATCTGTTTTAAAGGGATAGATATGTTTGTTTTTTTTGTATCTATAGACATTTAGCTTCCAACATTAGCTACCTAGATTTTTTTTTTTATGCCCTAGCTGTCTGCCTAAACATTATACATAAGAGAAATAATCCACCTTGATAAATATATTGAGAGCAGGATATATGAACACTTAAGTACTACTACTACTACGAGTTCTTGTAAAATGAAACAGTGCTTTTCAGGTGCGGAGATGGACATACGGCAGCAACACGTGTAAGCGAACTTATATCTGCTCCATTTTATCTATCCATTGTGGTTGATCTCTGAGTCTGATGATAGAGGCGATAACTCAGGGAGTAATGGAAACAGAGCCGCCCCATATAAACACATGTCGTCACAGTTCTGCCACTGTAGCAGTATTTTGTCCTCCACTGAACATACTGTACATTTGTATGACGTGAAGTGAGTGTGTGCTTGTTGGAGTAACACGTTAACTTGTGTGGCTGTGTTTTAAACACTTATTGTCAGCTGTATTATCTTGCAAGTAAGCCATAGCTTTGGATTTCATTTTGTTTTTATTTTGTTTGTGCTAATGTGCTGGCTGTCTTCTTGAAGGAAACTTTTATGTGCTTGTCCGAGAAGCATACAATGATTTAGCTATCATGCTATGCAGAGTTATCATTCCATAAATGCTGAACTTAAAGCAATGTATCTGTATTTTTCTCTCCATGTTATTGTTACTCCAACATCATGTATGACTCAAGAGACAGAAAAACATAAGACATACTGCTGACCTGTGACATGACAATGAGAATTTGATTGATTTGTGTGGGTCCCATCGCCATTTACCTCATCTAGAGTTTAGTTTTGCCCGCAGTACAGTTGCACATCTTAAATATTACATAAGAAATATTATGGTTATTATTGTCATAACGTGTGATTTGTTGCTTTGCATGTTATGATTTGGGATTTCAGCATCTCTTTTTCACCACAGAGCTGAGAATCACAGTCGGATAGCCTTATGGCTATGGTTTAGTAATAAACTTTAGGACAGTCATGCAGTGACAAAAATCAGCTGATGAAAACAGTTGGGGTGTGTATTTTAAGCCTTGCTGATGCCAAAAATACACAAATTATGTCTGAACAGAGGTCCAGTTTAAGAAAATGATCTTGTTGGCTGCTTTTAAAAATATCCAAATTTAAAAATATATATATAAAATGTTTAATATTTTGTGACTGCAAACCAATGTAGGAAAAAAAAAACAACCCTAAACTTTAGACTACTGAAATCCCTTTAACTTGTCTGCTAGGCACATTGATTTTAGGTTTTGTCACCCTAACGACATGTCGGAATGGGTTTAAATGCACAGAGTCTCACAGGAGGTGCAATGGAAAGCAAAATGAATATGTGGAAACTCATTTTCCTTAAGATACAGCAGTATGTTTTTGTCAAAAGTGTTTGGTCTGTTTATCTGTGTTTACCCTCTGTCATTAGTCATGGAGTATGTATTACTGTCAGAAATACCATATAGGAATGGTATTGCTTTTATACCACGCCACTTTTCATTACGTATCACAGCCACGATTTGTAATCACCTCTTGAGGACTAATTATGGATTTTGCATCCAGGACTCTTCAAGGATACAAAAGGTTTTTAATGAATCATGAAGAATACGGCCTGTTCATCTCTTATGCTTGAATTATGAGGAGCCGGTGGATGGAGCAGCTGAACTCAAAAGGACCCGCCTGCCTGTGTCCGAAGTGCCTTTGGACATGTCTACTCGGACACACAGGTTTATACAACACAGTGTAAACCTGTGTTACTCTGGGAGATTGCCTCCCACCTGGCACCTCTGCAGACTGTAAGGAGGGCTATATGTATGATCTTAAAATCTGTCATTGGATTAACTTGGTGCAAAATGGCAAACTGTGCACATGACGGCTTGTTCACAGATGAATCCAGAGCTGTCCGCGTTGGCTTCAGTACTCACTACCTAACCAAACAAGAGCTACAGAGTTGTGCCATAGACACAGGCTGGTCCTTTAAAAGGAAAGACGTCCATTTTGTGTTTTTTGTTTTTTGTTTTCCCTGTTCTCGTTCAATCATTGCACTTTTAGCTGTGAGTTCCCCAGTGCAGTGAGACTGCTAAAACTCACATCCGCTTGTTTGGTGGTGACTGACTGATAAACCTTGCTCAGAGTCGCTTTTTTTTTTTTTTTTTTTTTTTCTTTGGACTTGAAATAAAACAGTAGATTTTGTAAGCCAGGGAACATTATGTTTTGATTTCATACCCTGCTTTATGTCTGTACTGCATGCCGCTTTGTATCATTTAATGTCATTAGTTTTTGAAATTTGTTGCATCATTAGATTTATACAATTAAAACAGACTGGTGTTTGTCTACTGACAGCCAACTGTCACTCTTTGGGCTTGTATTGGACATTTGGGAGCTTGTTACTGCTAAGTATGTTGTCAATGTCTGCAGCCTCAATTGTACCACTTCCTCCCACTTCATAAGTTTATTCTTGTTTGATTTTTGGGCTCAAAATGGAGCACTTACTGTATTTGTCTATGGCATTATTGCTGCTACTATCAACAAGTCTGGGTTGTCTTCCCAGGCTGTAATGTTGTTAATAAATACTAGTTTACTGAACTCCTGCAAGGAACTTTGGGCATTTATTTAAACTACATATAGAGCCGAAAGAAATACACTAAGAGCACTTTGTGAACAGCCGCCCTGAGTTCAAAATGTTTCATCAATCTGATGAATGGTCGATGACATTTCCTCCTCTCTTGTGCTGCGGCCTTCCGTCTCCGGTGAAGCAGATTGAGAAGCAACAGCTTGCCATTTAAGTAATTACATTTGCCTTCTATTGCGCACTGCAAACTTTCCTTGTGCCACCCCTCCCCTGAGCAGATTAGGTTTGAGTAATTTGTCAAATGTGATAAGGTGCAATTAAGAAAGCATGGTATAAGCCGGGATTTGGAGTGTGTATAAAGCGAGCGAATGCAGAGCTGTCGCGCCTTCATTTCAGAATGGGCCAAGCTGCTACCCTGCCTTGTAGGAGAGGAGAGTCTTATGTTACAGAGCTTTACGAATGGTTCAGGTAAGATTTCATTTGGCTTTTTAAAACACCCACAGAACAGCAGTTAGTTTAGTAATTCGCTGTGCTTATTCAGGCAGAAATAAACATTAAATCAAAAGTGGAGGAGTGGTTCTCATTACACTCTAATAAGTTTAAGAAACTTAATCATTATTTTGTGTTATTTTGCTGTAAATATGCAGCTATTGCAGATGTTTGGTGAAGGAACATAAATATATATATATCAACTCAGATGATTAATCATCATTATAAATGTGATAAGACTTTATGTGTACTTTAATTATATGTGTTTGATTAGCTCCAGGTTCCCATGAATAACAAAGTGGTTCAAAATAATTACCCTAATTAAGCACCAGGGTGTAAACAGGCTTTCAAATGTGCGTAATCTCCACAGGTTTGGGATGGGCTGACCTTAATTCTCTTAATTCTCAATGTAAAGGATAAGTTTCTCCTGCAACAAATCTGACCATCCAATCAGTATCTCTTTAATAATGATTATTTTGTCTTTTTTAAATTAGAAAATTTATTAATGAATGTCCAAGTGGACTGATCACACTTCACGAGTTTCAAAGGCATTTCTGCAATGGAACGGTGGGCAGTGAATCGGCCGAGTACGCAGAACAGATATTTCGCACGCTGGACACTAACGGGGTAGGCAAAAGACCTGACAAAGGCAGTAAAATAAATGGCATTCTTCTGCAACAATGCATCTAAACCACCAAGAAAACGAACGCTGGACAAGAAAAATCCAACAATGTCGACCAATGTGCTTTTCTTTAGGACGGGGTGGTCGATTTCAGAGAGTATGTCATGGCCATCAGCATGCTTATTGAGGGTTCAGCTGTGAACAAGCTGCACTGGTCATTCAAGCTCTATGACAAAGACCGAGACGGAGCCATCACAAGGGAGGAGATGCTGGAGATCATGCAGGTGTGTGTCCTTTGCAGTGTCACTCGCAAACACTGTCTAATGCAAAGTCAGAACCTGGAGTTTTATTTCTCTAATGATTACCACAGTTTGTCTCCTTTTGTTCGCAGGCTGTTTACAAGATGAGTGTAGCAGCTGCTTTAACACAACCTAACCCCCTTACAGCTGAAGAATGTACCAACAGGATATTTCTGAGGTTAGATAAAGACAATAACGGTGAGAAAACGATTTTTTACGCTTTTGGTTGAGATCACGTTGTACTGTTATTTCAGAATGAAACCACATTTCTCAACTTTTTAGTGTGTTTTATTTTATTTTTTTTTCAATAACGTTATCATGGACGGTTACTGTTTCTGTAAAAGAGGTGAAAGAAGTACTCAGATCCTTTACTCAAGTAACAGTGTAGAAATATTCTGTTACAAATAAAAGCCCTGAATTCAAAATGTTACATAAGAAAAGGTTCTGAAGTATTATCAGCAAAATGTACTTGAAAGTATAGAATATTATATACTGTTTTTATCTCTAACAAAAACATTGCCGTTTATCAATGTGGAGTCAATTTGAAGTGTATACAATTAGTATACCAGTAGTTAGAGACAGGAGCTACTAATTATTAGTAGTATTTTGTTGCAATATATCACATAGGTATATTGTATGCTTGTTTTTCTTTTTAATGGACAATTTATCCCTCTTAAATGTAATGGAGTAGAAGTTAAAAGTAGCAGAAAATGGAAATATTTCAGTGAAGTATAATTGTTGTCTTGCACTGTGTCAAAACTGTGTGTAAAACTTGAGTACGTGTAGCCTACTTCGTTCCAGCACTGTGTCCTGAAAGAAAAAAAAAACATATAAAGAAAGGCAACAAAAAAAACAACCATATGTCGCTTCTACAACTATCATGCGCTCATATCTATTGGCAGCTGTTAACTCCCATTAAAATCCATTCAGCTCTTGCCCACTGATATGAATATTTGCAGGCACAGGTTGAGAGATAAAAGGACCAAATGACATTAATAGGGTCTGCTCTCTGCTCTTTGTCCGTAACCACGGTCTGTCCTTGTTATGTCTGCAGCCATCATCAGTCTGGAGGAGTTCATAGAGGGAGCGCTGGATGATGATTGGATCAGAGAGATGCTGGAATGTGACCCGAGCACTGTGAAGGTGGAGAGGCCCCTCAGGAGGGACACTGTTCTGGGGACCCACGGTTGATTTAAAGTGCGGTATTCTATTCACTAAAAGCAGAGAGACAAACCAATAGATGTTTGGATTGACGCTTCCAGGAAACTTGCAGTAATATGACATTCGTTGGCAAATTGTATCATGCTCTGCTGAGTAACTAAGACAACGGGAGCACTAAAAATGAGAAAAATGCGGAGTAAGTTAGAGAGTTTGTTGCTAGAAAATAACTTCGGCAGTGTTATTTTTATTTAACTCATTTTGTTTTCTGCTGCGGTTTGACTGATGGTAATTTGCTTTTTTTTTGTTGTTGTTGTTTCTGTATAATGTAATTGTTGTTTCTGTTTCTGTGTCCAAATACATACCCTCTCCTTAAAGAATAAATCATGGGTTCTATATGTTATTGAAATGTTTTTCTTGACATATTCACATATTCACATGACATATTCTATCCCGGGGTAACAGTGACTTACGCTTGGCATGCGCCCTGCATTCTTTTAGTCGTCCAGTTTTGGGCATCAGATGTTTAACACATGCCAATGCTGGAATGTGACTAAATTCATTTACACAATTACGACACTTAGGGAGCCTGCAATTTTTGTGCACTAATGCCACTTTTACTTGATTACATTTAAGTGACTTAGCCTACTTCTTATTCATTTACTTTTTATTTGTTGATTTATTTAACATGGACTAGAAAATACTATTAACCTTAATGAAAACAATCATCCACAACATCTAGTGGATTAGAAGATTATTTTATACATTCAGCTGTCTGGTTGCTATGATAAAGAGTGTCATTTTAGATTAAATGAATGGTGGTACAACTCTGAAAATGGTCATTTAGCAATTTACCGTTATCCTTTTTTCACCACTGACACTTTCAGACCACTTGATGTCGCCTTTGATTTAATAAGCATACATAGGGGACGACCCGGATTTACTGAAAAGACTGCTATCAGTCAAGAAAGCAACCAAAAAGTTGCCGGATCGCAGAGAAGTTTCTGCATTTTTAAAGCCAAAGACTCGGTTTGAAGCCGGTTCCTGTCGTGCTTGGAAGTACTGCAGACTGTGATTGTTTCATAGAAGGTCTGTGGGTTGTTTAGGGACAGCGGAGGCTAGGTTTACGTCTCAAAGTAACGTAACAACCGCTCCCTCTAGTCGTCGGATTTAGGGGTAAATTGAATGCACTATTACGCAGTAAAATTACACAATATGTACCCCTGCAGGAGAACGAAGGAACTGCGGATTCTTTGATTTCGAGGTTTAAAGCATAACCGTGGCCCAGTGTTTACGTTTGCATCGACAATGAATGATTTTATCCAGCAGCAAAATATCGTCTCTCGTTTTTTTTTTCCCGGTGGTACAGTGAATGCGTCAGGACTCCCACCGCAGGACGAGTTCCTGCTCACGGGCCAATCCAGGCGGCAGCAGGGCGGGATTTTCCAGCCATGACGACCCAAGTTTTCCAGCAATCCGTCACTTCGACATCATGGCGTAGCGATGTGGACAACCGGGGGTACTGGTGGGCACGGAGAAGTTCAGAAAAGCACCATTGTGGAGTTTTTTGTAAATACTGAAGGAATCTAATAAACGGATTTCCCGATATCGCATCCGACGGAGTTACGGTGAGTGAGTTTGCGAGTTGTTTTGGCACTGATTTATTTTATTTTTTTTTCCCCCCACAAACTTGGCTCCCCGAAACAAACGGCTGTTGTGGCTCGAGCAGATGCACACGTTCACGTTTTCTCACTCCGGTGGTTAATGTGTAACGGCCACTAGCTATTTTTTTCCAGTCCGAAAACTTCATTAAACTTTTTCAAACGGGACTTCGGAAAGTAACTGTTACCGTCTAGGAGTTGGCAACCCACCAGATAAGTTGAATTGAACTTTACTTTTTAAATTTTGACACAGTCACTCGGTTAAAAAAAAAAAAGAAAGTTAAGACCAAACCCTCTATTATTAAACCTAGCTTGTTGAGCTATATTGTTGCGGCGTACGGTAATAACGACTACAGCTGAAAGTAGGTGACGTTAATGTAAACGGTGTTTTTTTTTCATACAAATATACATCTTCGCGACGATGGGGTTTCATAGGTCAACACCCTTGTCCTTAAAAGGTAAATAGGTGAGGTATTATCCATATATTACACGGATTTAAATACTCCTAGCGTAAAACGTCAGTCTGGTTTATGACTACCACAGACTCAGCCCCTGTCTACCAGACACTGTGGTGAGTTACTCCCACTGCCTGAGGCCACTTCTTTTTGCAGAAACTACCATTAATTTGGTTTGATGTTGCCTTGAGGTTGCGCTGACTGTGGACATTTCCTTTGGTGCTGATTATGATGGTGTTGTCCAAGGTGAAATGACCCAGAGAGTAAACAGAGATAGGTTGTTCAGAGTTTACTGTGTGTAGCTTTTTTAAAAGCCATGAAATTTGATCAGCTGTTGTATTGTACACGGGCCGACCTCTTAAACCTCCTCTGTTTGTCTTTTTAAACGTTTTTCCAAAACATTATAACCGTTTGCCAAGGAGACACTCCCATGGCAATGACCCTACTGTAACCCGACTTTATATTGCAATCTGACTTTTTGCTACATGCAGCTTAATTTGCCTTTGGCATGGGACTTAATGAGATTGTATCAAACTTTAGTATGGCATTTAAGATTCCCCTTCGAGGTTTTCCTCCAAAATGTTTCGGGAAACCCCAGCAGGACTTTGAATTTCAGACCTAGTACTTGTCTTGGCTGCACAAAAAAATGCAACTAAGCATTCATTCAGGAAGAAGCAAATCAACCTTCAGTTGTAGTTCACATACTGTTCCCCAATCCTCTTCACCATGTGCTGATGTTTACTTTTGTATTTGTTTTTTGCATAAGCATCAGAAATGAAGTAACTTTTAGGCAAAGTCTTTTACACGTGCAATTTTATAACATAGACACTGCTTCAGAAATGTTCTTTCCATCTTTTGTTCGGTGTGTTTACACTACGTCATACATTACACAGATGCCTTGTGGGTTTCATATTTTTAGTCCGCGCCAGCCTGATTTACTCCCACATCTTGTCATCATATATGCCTAGTTGTTTGGTGGTATAAAATTAGTAATGTATTCTGCCTGCCACCCATGTTGGAAATAGCTGCGCGTTATTCCAGAGTAGTGTGCTGCAGGCGACTGGTAAATACCTCATCTGTATCTGCACTCCACAGTCTTGTTCCATGCACCTTTTACCTCGGAAACATTAACATTAATCCCGTCACAACATGAACCAACTATTAGCTCATAGTGTAACTATTTTAAGCATCTCATGTTTAAAGTCTGACTTCAGTGTTTGATTAAAAAGAACACAGCATTTTTTAAATAGGTACACAATTAAGCTGCAATAAAGCAACTGATTAATCACAAGCCATACCTACACAGATTTGAAGGCATCCTCATCAGAATATCTGGAAAGTGTCATTATGTGGTAGTCTGGGATCTATCCCTTAATGTCCATAGAAAGTGTTATCGTTCTTTGAAGAATTTACCTAAATGCAATAAGGACAACTAAAGCTGTAAGCTGCAGTTTGATTTATGCCGGGACTGTAAATTCCTCTCTCCCCGGGCCTTTTTACCGCCATTGAAACTTGTCTCAACACACGCTGTTGAAGCCAGTTGCATGCCTGCTGTAAACCCTTTTCCCTCAGAGACAAGTGGCCCTACGGCTTATATTTTGTTTACCATTTCCTGTGTGTGTGCAAGAGTGTAGTGTACTAGACATTCAAGGACTCGAGGGGGCTTCAAGGTTTTTTCTCTTTCTAATACCAGAGATACATTAGTCTCTCACTGTCCTGCGTGGATGGCTCTGCTTGCCTGAAGGAACCAGAGTTGATGGATTTAAAAAGACACAGAAGTGGTCTTCTCTCCCTCTTGTATTCATTATTCTTTGTATGTCTCCCTGAATTATATGGCTGTTTTCACCAACGGGCAAGATTGCTTTTTGAATTTTTTTTTTCTTCTTTTGGTTTTGTTTTGAGGCTCTTGGCATCTGAAAAGAGTGTGCAGGCAGGTGTTGTTGTAAATGCCATGTGTACTGTAGCGTTGCATTGCAGTTTTTTTTTTTATCTGTCTTTGTCTTCTCATGCCTCTCAGTCAAAATACCCTGCTGCCACTGTGAACAATAGCCTTCTCTGTGTGTCTTATGGTTGTTGTAAGTGGTGCTTATAGAAGGGGAGACAGTGGGACTTTGTTTTTGGAAATTATGCTTGCTTGTTCAAGTTTTTGAGATGTCTCCTTTGATAGCAAGTTTGCGCAGATGTAATCATATAGAAGTACCAATAGAGACACAGATCGTATCTTGATGCACGTTTACATTAGAGCTAATGTCAGACTAATGCAGCTTAAACCTGCAGCAATTTTAATAACCACTGATTGGTCATTCAAAAATGTACAGTTGCCAGCTGCCTGTTTTAGTTCTTGTATATATATTGTACTGTAGTAGTTAATGATAACTTAATTTATATAGAACCTTTTGACATTATATTTACAAAGTGATTAGGACAAATGGGAGAACAGCCAAATGAAATCACAGACAATGAATAAAGTAACAAATAAAACCGCAAAAGTAGCAATAACATGAAGGATAAAAGCAAGCAAAATGTTATTTATACAAGTTGCAATCCAAAACTGTGAGGATAGTGTTAGATAAAAGCATAAACACAATCAAAACAAATACATAAATCAGGCAAGAGAATTAAAAACCACTAATAAAATAACATCAAGATCAGCAACTGAGCATTACAAATGATATGAAATGTGGTTGTTACCATTGACACTATGGATAAGAATAAAACAACATTGACCAATAAAAGATGACAACAAAATGTGAGTTAAAACCAATAAAAGAAGTGAAAATAAAATAATCAAGATAAGCAAACTAGGCTACAGAAAAGTGAAGCTAAAAAGAAAAGTAGAAGAACAGTTTTCTAAAGGATGACAGTTGTAGTTCTTCTAATGTGATTAGGTAGCATGTTCCAGCAGCTTGGAGCATAAAAACAAAGTATTTGTGGAGACCTGGGGAATAACCAAACGGACTGTTCCAGATAACCTAATAAAGTAAAAGTAGCACATAAAATAACATAAATAATAATTAAGAAAATATCAAACAATAAAACTC
>JAPQRN010000022.1:8266229-8283441 GCA_037367275.1 Coranthus polyacanthus
TTTTCTGACACTATACATACAAAAATGAATGGATTTATTGAGAAATAGTTAGTTTTTAAGTAAAAAGAGCATAGGGTCTACATGATAGACAGCTCTGTTGTGTTTACATGTGACTAACACACCATAGAGGCATCCCAGGACTTGAGGATGGGTTGCACTTCTCTGTAATTAGACTTTCTTTGTTTCCACTGTATCCAGGATGATGCCATGAGTGCTCAGACAGGATCTTTGCACTGACTGACACATGGGCAGCAGGTTTCCAAGCAGCGTGTCTGGTCTTGGCCTGCAGTATTTGAATTGAGCCTGTGTTTGCTGAAAGCCATGTGTTAACCTTAGCCATATTTGCCTTTGTGGTGCAAGTGAAGGCCTGACTCAGGGTTTTAAAGGGATACCCTGTAGACCTTTTTTTCCATCTTGACTCATCCTGATTCATTTCTGTCAATGTATTAGCTGTGGGAGTGTGATGAGTGGTTCTTCATGGCCTGACTGTTTTTTTTTCTAGTGCAGGGTTTTTCCTGTATTTACAGTCATGTATTCCAGCGGTCTTTTTATTTTACCAAATGTGCGCAAGAGATCACTTTTGCAAATCTGAATCGGTGATAAGGCTGTGTGATCATACCAAAATCTCATGTTTCCCATTATTACATGATTTATGTAAAAGGACCACATGGAAAGGCCAGTTTCTACATTTTGAATTAAATACTTGACAAATAGAATGTATTTACTCATATTTTCTTATTTTTCTTCAGAACTTCTATGCAAATTTTCAATTAAGCATGGAATAAAATATTAGTGTTTGAGTCTATTGAGGCTGTGGCATGATCTGTGACATCCATGTGACAGAAGTAGCTCCTCTTTTAGGTAGGAGCTCCTTGTTTGTCTTGGCTGATGGAGTCCTTCTCCTGTTCAGAATTAACCTATTCACTCTCCTCCATCTTTGTTTGTGTTGCCTTGTTTCAAATTTCCTGCCTGCATCTGTGCCATGTGGAAGCACCATCCAAATGATGAAAAACACGACCGTAAAGACTGTGATTTTCATATGAAACTATAGGCACTAAACAATTAGCCTTAATCTCTGATTTTTTGAGTACTTGTGTTGCATGTCTGTCTGCCAAGAGACTAATAATATGGCTCTAAAGTCTTGCACCCCAGGTAGTTTTCAGTGGATTCATCTCCAAATTAACCATTATATAACATTATTCAATTATCCAGTTATTTAAATTCAGTTCACTGCTTTGGCATATGTCTGCTTGTTCATTCAGCCTGAGAGATGTTCTGAGGTTTTTTCTTTTTTGGTTGGAAACCAGTCAGCAGTTTACTATGGAACTGACTGGCATGCTGTTTTTTCGCTTCTCCTTTTAGCCCGCTGTGTGTTGGGAAGATCCTTATGTTTTAGTGCATGCTTATTCTACTCATAATGGAACATGTGACCACAGGAATGCTGAAATAACAGTGTTAGGTCTGTGGGTGGTTTCCATAAAGTTTGAAAATGTGCTACGTCCCCGAGTCGGGCACTCCCAGGATGTGAGGCAGCTGATTAAAGGAAGGGATGTGTGTGTTTTGTGTGTGTGTGTGTATAGACAGCGTAGACAGCCCTTGCATTCATGTTTGTGCATGCATCAATACTTACAGCAGAGCCTTTTGGTGAAACATCCAAAGAGAAAGAGACTGCTGTGCTGTTCGGGCACATGTCCAAAACTGTGACACTAAAATGTATCTTCACTCGACTCCAAACAGAGCGTCCAGTGTCCTATTGGCAGGACATTCATTGTGCCAATACTTTAGGTAAATGACCTTATTGATATTCAGAAATGCATTATTCATCAGTCTCCTCCAACACAATTTGCATGCAGTGTCTGCAGCATAGAGTAGGAACAGCTCTGTTTCATTTTTTGCATTGTTTTGTATTTTTAATTGCACTTGCTACAGATGCCTGCATATCCTGTTACTGTTTTGAAGGGACTCTTCTCTAATGTATTGCTCACTTTTTACTGTGTCTTTCTGTTTGTTGAGAAAACATCCTCTTTTGGCACTGACTGTTGTTCAGGATGTACTGCAGTTACAGTCTCATTCCTTGGTGGGAGCTTTTTGTAATGACATGCTGAAGACCACCATTACTGTACCTTTAACATTAAAAAGCTGTAACTGGTTTGCTGGGGTTGTTCCCTCTCTAGACTGTTAATATTCACAAGTACATAGACTCGTTGATGTAATGATGTATTTCATTCATACAGAAGAGATTTCTCAAAGGCTCTTAATAAAAATTAATTTTGATGTTAATATTAATTGCCAGTTCCCTTTTTTGTGGGTCATTTCAATGGAGTATCTGATCTGATGCCTTTCAGAAAGACTCAACATTTAGTTCTCCAGTTTTCAGAGTTGCTAAATTGCCGATTAGTAGTTTTAAAATTTTCCACGGATTCTGTCTAATTTCAGATTTGTCAGTGACTGAAGATGATGTCAGATGCCAGTGACATGTTGGCAGCCGCCCTGGAGCAGATGGATGGCATTATAGCAGGTAACGATCTCTTACAGATTTGTGACTGGATGCTGTATTTTGTCTTCACTCAGAGCTGATAAGACTTGGAGTTAATCTAGAGTGATGTTATGATTTCATGCAGAGCTGACATTTTAGATCACATGATGTCTGGAGTTTAGAGTTTGCCAGAATAGTATCAGCATTACTTTGTCCCCATTTCTGCCATGTAGCCATATGAGGCAGCATGAATATAAGGATTGGAATCAGGAATCAGTTCTAAATTGTCCAGTCAGTCAGAAGTGTATGCCACCTAGTATTCCTTTTACTGCTTCCAATGTGTTTTTCTGACAATTACTTTAAACTAATGCATCTGTGCTGCTACAAACATGGAACAAGAGATTAAAAATGTTAACAAAATGAGAATCACTAAGGGAATTGACTGATAAGCAGAATCAATGGCATCGGGATCAGTAAAATCTTATCAGTTCCCGTCCCTTCATGAACCGAATGAGCTAAATGTGACTGTCAAACTAGTAGCATCAATGGTCATCTCTGTATTATGGAAGCTGTGGCTGCTGAAAGTATGGAAGACTTTCCTTGTAGCAGCTTGAAAAATCATTAAAAATACTGGTTCCAGTATAAAGTGTGGAAACAGAATGATTTACATTGATGTTACTATGCAGTATGTAGTTTCATCACTGCAAGAGCATGATCCACAAAATGTTCCCTTGTTTCCTCTTCTGTTACTACTGGTAGCATTTAAAAGTAGTTATAGAAAGTGTTTTTTTTTCTTTAAATTCCATTTCTTCCTCACATCTGTTGTTGTTCACCTCAGGCTCCAAGGCTCTGGACTACTCCAATGGCTTGTTTGACTGCCAGTCGCCCACCTCTCCGTTCATGGGCAGCCTGCGGGCACTACACCTTTTGGAAGACTTGCGGAGTGTGCTGGAGTTGATGGACACAGATGAAAGGGAGAGCCTACGTTGCCAGATCCCTGACTCTACAGCTGACAGTCTGGTGGAGTGGCTGCAGGGTCACCTGGTAAGAGTCTCACCTGTGGAAAGTCACAAACAACTAAGTGCTAGGTTCACAAAACAAAAACCCACACAGTGCAGATGATAGATATGGGGTTGCTACTGTCACAACTAAGGAGCAATCCGCATCCGTTAAAAACAGTACAAACAGTGTTTCTGTGTGTTTTTGGGTTAATATTATTTATTGCCATTTAATCAGAGTTTCTGAAGGTAATTAAGAAGTCAATAATCTTAATCTTAAAATGTCTTAAAATGCCCAAATTGGGAACCTTGGGTATAAAGGCATTATAGTCACTTTGGAAGTCAGAAAAAGTTGCCATACGAGTAAAAAGACATCAGCAAACGTCTGCCATCAACCATTATTGTTCTGTATTCACATTGGGAGCATTATCACAGTCTGGTCCCAGTAGGACAAGACATGAAATAGGTCCTAAATTCCATTCATAATGATCTTAAAAAGTCTTTAATTTAATTTGTTTAAACTCACAGATGTCTCGTAGATGTAATCACGGAAACTGGAGATCATTAAATTAAAATCCCATGGTCATTTAGACATAAATAGTGTGAAATATAGGGTTCCTTTAACATGTTTTATTGTATTGAATCTACAGACACTCCTTGCCACCTTCTTCCTCCATCATGTAATTAATGCCAAATCAAATCATATGTGCAGTTGGATGTAGAACTGATGAGATCTGCCTTTCTGTCCACATGCTGGTGAATTTAGACAAAGTCCCATTTTTGGAATTAATTTAAGTGGTGTAAGTATGCAAGTGGTTTCGTCTGTGATTGTTGGATAGAATGTGCTACAAACAAGCTTAAGCACATCTGGTTTGGTTCTTATCACGCTCAGTCCGTGTGCTGAATTAAAACTGTGCAGACTGCAGACAAGCTTGGACAAACAGTCCTGTGTGCAAAAACACAACCATTTGTTTGCTAAGCGAAAACAACTGTGCTCCTCAGCTGAGCTCCCTGGGAATTCAGCATGAACTGCTGGTGTTGTCAATGTCACAGCCAGTGTGCTGTGAGAAACATGCTGACTTCTTGGGAGAAACACTAGTATTTTGGAGAGTGATGGGCTGTATGCCAGATAGATGCCAGAGTTTTAGTGTAATGCTCTAACTCACTCTGTGTACAGCCATGTAAGGTTTTGTTTGTGTAAGGTAAAGCAGTCTAATCCATTACACTTTGATGTGAAGCTCCAGAGATCATTATACTGAACATGAAAGGTTTTTAAAAGAACACACCCATAAGTAACATTAATAGTCCCTCAGAAACATGCTCTGCATCCCTATGGTCATTGATTGTTTTCTTCTCTAATTCTTTTCCTAATCCGTATTTTCTTTGTCCTGCAGTCCAATGGGCACATCTCTCTGAGTGGAGGGGACCATTACCAGGAAAGGCTTTCCCGATTAGAGAGTGATAAGGAGTCTCTGGTGCTTCAGGTACACATCCGACAAAGATTAAACAACCAAAACTCAAATGAATTTCTGTGCTAGACTGAAATTGTTGGATCTTTTGAAGTATGATTTCTTGGCTTCATGCAGGTGAGTGTGCTGACAGACCAGGTGGAGGCTCAGGGTGAGAAGATACGGGACCTGGATGTGTGTTTAGAGGAGCACAGGGAGAAGCTCAATGCCACAGAGGAGATGCTACAACAGGTACCACAATACCTGATACTGCTAAGATTTGTACTGACCACATAACAACCACGTTTAATCATTTCAATTGCTGTCTTTTATCATTGCAGGAGCTGCTTTGCAGAACAGCATTGGAAACTCAGAAGCACGAGCTGATGTCTGAAGTGTCCAACTTAAAGCTGAAGTTGAATTCCATGGAGAAGGATAGACTGGACTTTGATGACAGATTTAGGGACAGTGAGGTATGTGGGCTAATGCTCAGGACAGGACCTCTTTGTTTCTGCCTCTGTCTTTTCTCTCTCACCTCAGTACACACACACAAACACTCATTCACTGACACCTGTGTGGGAGAAGGACATCTGGAAGTGAAAATTTTTCACAACAACTCGTGGGAATGTCAGTGTTCACTGAACTAGCCAGTGGAAATATGCCTGCTGAGTTGGTTTTGATTTAGATACAAAACTGTGTTGTCCAGAGTTGATTATCTTTCTTTTTGACCGTATTTGAACTTGCAGCCCTTTGGTCAAAGGCTTTACAAACACTAAGATGTTAATCATGTTTACTAGAGATGGGGAGATTTTGTGGTCCCAAGTAAAGTGTCCAAAAAGCTTGGAAAGCTTTCAGACACTTCATGTTATTGTTGTAGCAGCACTGTTGTCTCTTCCACCCGACTGGAACAAAAAGCTGATGTCCACGTTCCACCTCACTGCACAGAAATCACTTCTTTTCTGTAAATGGCTTCCTCTCATTTTATCACTGCAGCTGTACCGTACCGAGTTCAGCTCTTTGAAACGCTGATACTCACTCTTAAATATTTTTAGTGTTAAAATATGCTAGATACTATACTATATACCATGCTGACATGAATTATATTAGAATGATATGAACCTTCAATGGAATATAAACCATATTAGAAATGTACAGGGTTTTATTAGCCTGTTACAGAAATCAGAAGGTTTTCTTTATTGTTCTTATCTAAATTTTCATCAGCTTTGTGGTATACAGGTCTAGGTAAATGCTTGCATTAGATGAATGTTTTAGTCTTTTATTGGAATTCATTTTTTGTTTACTGTTATCATTGTGTGATATGGACTTGTGTTCTTTCAGGATTTGATTCTTGAAATTAATGAACTGCGGTACAGAATGACAGAGCTGGAGAGTGAAAAGTTACAGTACGAAAAGAAACTTAAATCCACAAAGGTGAGTTCTCATTGTGTAAGTTTACCAAATCTTTTTTTTTATTTCTTATATCCCCTTAACCCCTTTTTTCAGTCAGAGAAATATTAGGAACTAAATACCCACTGTCACTTTGGTAAACAAACTTTGAGTTAAAAATGACAAGACAAAAATCTGTTATCATATGGAGAAAGTCATTCATGCCATCATCTTGTTCTTTTAATATAATATCTCCCGGCATGCTTTGAGATATATACTTTAGTGAGCACTAGTTCAGGAGGAAAAATGACATCAGCTCATTTTCTGTTTTTTTCTGTTGTCTTTTCTGTTTTTACAGAAATATCGCTTTGCACATGTGTCTCTCTTAAATCCACTTTTTACCCTAGCTTTACTTGAGTCTTCAGTGTTCCTTCTTCTTCTAACTTCTTGTATCTTTCACTCCTTGCATCTCTATATTCTCTCTCTCTTCCTTGGTTTGCCTCTTGGCTACTAGTCGCTAATGGCCAAGCTTTCTAGCCTGAAAATCAAAATGGGCCAGATGCAGTATGAAAAACAGAGGAAAGAGCACAAACTCCAAGCTATGAAGGTTGGCTTTTCTCAGGATAACTGTTGTGCTTGCTGTATGATTATGGTTTTTGACCTCTCCCTTTGACTCCTCTTCTGTTTTTAATTTTGCCGGACATTTTTCACTAAATCTGGTCTCCAGCAGCTTTCCAAGTTTTAGTTTTGACCTTGTAGGCGAAATGATGTCACACTTGCAAACAATGAAATCTCTCAATTTACTGAACTGCTGCAGTGCAGTAAAAAAGTCCAGTGTAGTCAGAAATATTCTTCCTCAAAGCTACATCTACAAGGCACCAGTTAGTACACATTCACATTTTTTAAACCACAGGTATGTTTTTATTTTGAGTTTTTTGAGTTTGGTCTCCTGTGTTTCTCTTTACTTTTCACTTGACCCACTGGTTTCCTTTTTCCTTTCCTGTTGTAAAACTTCTTTACACTTTGATTTATGTTTCTCCAAGCTTGATTCCTGATTCCTGAAACATATTTTTATAATCAGTCCAGTATTTGTCATTGCCTCAGTGCTTACCACCTGCCTCACAAACGACTCTTCAGAGCAGGTGCGGGCTGCATGCTTGTGTGCCACGTCAGTATCTGTGGACCTTTTTTGTTGTGGCTTGTTTGTAGTGTGGGGGAGGGGGAGGTAGTGTCAGTGTGAAGGGAATATTCTCACCGTTGTCCTCTCTTTGACAGGAGGAGCTAGCCATACTGAGGAGGCAGCTGGAGGGCAAAGACGGAGAAATGAGGCGACTACAGGATGAGACAGGCTTCAAAGCAGTCACCTCAAGCAGTACAGATCCCACAGAGAGAGGTGGGAGAGCTAGGCCACAAGCCTCACTGAAGTTGTGCATGACGTTTAAACTCAAGCAAATCTGATGTCTGTTAAACTTTATATGATTGAGTGATGGTAGTTCCAAGTCCAGGTAGAAGGCACTAAAATGTCAACTAGGGCTGGGCGATATGGCAAAAAATATGGTCACGATATTTTTTTTCTATATTGATCATGATATAAAATTTGATAAAGTTGCTGGTTTGAAGAGTATCTGATAATGTCCGAGGAAAGAGGGTTCATTAGTTAAACTCTAGATTATAAACATGGGCCTAAACTTTTTAATTTTAAAGAACGTTCCTGGCACTTTGTGTATAGATTTTTGAGTTTACACTTGAATACACCATGAAGTCCTGACCGCACGCACACACACACACACACACTTTGGCATACAAACATATGACATACATACATAATGTTGAGTTCAGAGTTTCCGAGGTGCACCTGAATGCACCGTGAAGATCCGGTCCCTGTGAGTGTCTGAGTGTGTCAAACTCCGACACAGACAGCAGGTAGGGCAGAAGTGGCGCGCTGGTAAATGACACAAAAATGAAATGCAGACTCTCAGCATAGTTTTTATTACATGACTATGTTGGTCCAAACATTTATCCGTCAGTGTTGTGGATAGCCTTCCAAGATTTACTCGCCAAGCGGAAAGTCTGCGTACAGGTGGCACTTTGAGGTGGCTGGTAATGTTCAAAGCTCATCATCATTATCGACATAAATTTTATTATGATCCCGTTTTGACATTTCGCCCAGCTCTAATATCAATCTTTTTTCAGAATGTAAAGTCAACCAGCCTTTATTCTCCTAATTCTTTGTCTTGTTTAGTCTCTCATCCAGATGAAACTCTTAGAAAGAGGCTGAAAGAAAAACGTAAGGGGGGTTTTATGCTTGTGTTTATTTTTGCACCTCATTATTGCACCCATCTAAGTTCCTGTTTGCATGAACGAGCATGAGCCACCTGAACTCGGCTTGTCCATTTTAACCCGTTGGAGTGCCAATACATGACCACATCTAGAGCTCCAAGTTTGTATAACTGTCATTTTCAGATAACTGCTTAGACATTTACTGTGAACAAAACTAAGGCCAACCAAAATTATCCTTACCAGTGCGTTATTTACATTTTCAACCCTCAACAGCAACAAGGAATGTCTGCTTTATGTTTTCATCAGGAATGAGGAATGAACTGTGTTGTCTGTCATAACCATTCAGGCTTCTCACTCATCCTCCTGCCTCATGTCCTTCAACAATATTCAGCCTGTTCCCCAGATATCTCTGCTCAAACTCCTCTAAACACTCCCTGCTCTCATCAACCAGTGTGTGCCATGCTAACCTGTAACGTTGTCATCTTCACTGTTATGAAAGTATCTTTATTCTGAGTGTTGTCTCCATGCTTGTGTATGAGGAACAGTTTCATTTTTCATTCAGTGCACAGACTCCTGCTACATGACTCAAAATGTACACCAGAGCTCTAGAGTTGGTCACTGTAGAAGTCCATAATCAAAGCTATGTTAAACTTATATTCAATTCAAAATATGTGTGTGTATATTTTCAGTCATGTAGGTCATGGTAATCCTAAATGCTTTGGTAGAAGGCAACAGGACTTCTTTTGGTTCTTGAAGACGTTTCACATCTCATTCAAGAGGCTTCATCAGTCCTTACCAGTGTCCTTACCAGTGTACTGGTGGAGAGTCACTCTCCAAAAGAAGTCCAGTTGACTTCTAAAGCACTTAGGAATTCAAAATATCACTTAGGAAAAAATATCCTTCGCATCTTAAAGAACAACTTGCAGGTTGAATTTGTCTCTGGATTTATGGAAACATTTAAATTAAAGAGCAATAACTCAACAATTCAGAAAGAAAAGTTTATTAAAAGCTTTCTACTGTAGAGAGTTGTGGCTCACAGAGCCGGGTGGCAGAGTCTGTGTTTTGAAAAATGGAAATGTCCTACCAAAGTGAAATATGCAAAACAAATGCTCATACAAGGAAAATGTTTATATCTATTGGAGAGATTATAAAAACTAAATAATTTAAATATGATGATACTGAAGTGACAGTAATGTTGTGGCCTGTATGGATTTCTCTATTTGCACTGTGTGTTTACAGTACAATTCACTGCAACGTTTCACTCTGCACAAACTCCACACACTGAACCCTCCAGTTCTGTCTTATAATCTTTGTCTCTCTTCAATAGACGTGGAAGTGCAGAGAATGAAAAAGGCAGTTGAATCGTTGATGGCAGCCAATGAAGAGAAGGTACGTTTGACAAGTTGTGGTTGCATTAATGTTATTAGTAGTATTAGTAGTCGTAGTAGTAATGATAGATTTTCGTGTGTGTGTTTTCTCACAAATGTGGATAGATAAAGTTGTTTTCATGATTTCTGTTGTCTGTTCCCTTTCAGGATCGTAAGATTGAAGAACTAAAGCAGTCGCTGCTGCGGTATAAGAAAGTTCAAGACATGGTGATGTCGGTTCAAGGTAAAAAAGGTGAAGCACCTTTTTTCTTTTTTCTTTTTTTTTTTAGACTAGATGAGTAACATGAATGTCACCTAAAGAGATAAAAAAATGACTAAACTCAGCCTTGAAAGCATATGGGCGACTTTTCATCTGTTAGCCCATCACCTACAGTATGTGTTTTTGTATAAATAACATTACTGCCAATTTCTTAGCATATCATTCTTTTAACATTTATTTAACCAGGAAGTCCATTGAGAATAAAATCTCTTTTTCGAGGGAGACCTGGCCAAGAAGGCACACCATTCCATCTTGGATTTTGTATTGAGTTTAGGTTTCATAGCAACCCTTGCTTTTTTTTTTCCTAAATTTCCTGTGTGTTTTCCTGTAGCTGTTTCTGTTTATCTTATCCATAGTTTGCTATTTGCTGATAAACTTCAATATACAACACTGTTTACTCAGGTTTCTCTCACAAATGTTTAATTTTTAGGTGGTATTTTAAAGCCTATAAAAAACAATAGATATAAATTGCTGTGTTCTTAACAGTAACTCCTTAACTGTTAATAAATGGTTTGGGATGGGTTGGTTAATGTTAAACGTGTTTAATTCATTGTCCACTGCAGAGAAATCCAAAGACAACGAGCACATTGAAGGTCATGGTGAGGGTTCCACCGGTATCTTGTCAAACAATGTTGTGTTTGTGGAGTTGGAAAAGCAAGAAACGACAGATGTTGAACAAGTGCAAAGGAAGAGCCCAGACGAGGTTTGTGCAGCACAAAATGATGCAGCGGCTTATGTGTTTGCTTTTAAAGATCAGTTCTTAGAACATTTTTAAAGCAGGCTTCATTGGAAAAATCAAATGTCATTAGAATCTAAATATGCTCAGTGAAAGTAGTTCTTGAATTGAATATGTTTGACATGAGTGTTGAAGAGCTTGACATCCAATTAATGTAATAACCCCTCCTGTCAGTTCTTTAAGTACATGTACAGTTTTTTTTTTTAGACTGCCATTTTCTCAAAGCCTCAGGATAAAGTACATATTAATGTGTTTAGACACAATTAACACAGGGGAAATAGTGGATTTTATATCTGATTTTGTCTTCTTTTTTTTAAAATTCTTTTTATTTTATGTTGCATTTTGCAGGAGAGCCTCAGTAGACTGAATGTGGAGCCTTCGCCCTCACCCAGTCCTTCTGATCAGGAACGAGTATCACAATCTACACCAACAGATGTAGAAAGGTGAATTTTGAAAAGGATTTGATCTCCTTTTACAAGCATTGTTTTTTAAGGAGATAGTGGCATTTTAGTGGTACTTTGATCATTTATTAAAATCTAATTTCCTGAATTAATTAAAACTTTCAGCACGCAAGATAACACAAAGTCTGGCACCCAGGAGCAGCTTGAGAGGGTGAATAATGAAAAGGTAAGGTTCCCCTTAATGCTGGGTAATATATCAAATTAATTCAATCGATCAAGTTTTTGAATGATGTTAAAACATTTTTACTAAATCAAGATCCGTGCTTCCTCTAGAGACCTTTCTTGTTCAACAAAAAATCTAAATGCAATCTGTTTTTTTGTAATATATTCATTGTGACTAGGTTCTCCAGTCATTGTCTGGTGTTGATGCTTTATTTTTTTGTATTTTTTAACAATTAATGCACATTGACACCCTTTCAAGTGCTGATTTTTGGTTATTCTTGTTATTTGTGGATATTGCAAATATACAGCCTTCTAATATGTTATAATATGTTCAGTTATATCTTGTCTTGAGTTCATGTCAAAGAGAAAAAATCGTGAATTGTCCATTACCCTGAAAAAGAAAATATCAAGATTTAATTTTTTTTGCCATATCACCCTGCCCTTAATGCCCCACAGCATTAGTCTGCTCTTCCTGTTTCTTTTCTCAAAGTTATTTTAATTTCAAAGGCACATATTTTTCTACTATTTTACCATTATATGCTAACAGTTGATGTATTTGTTCCCTCAGAATACAAGCGAAGAGATCAGCAAGATTAGTGAAAAGCCACCCCTCGGTCCCTCTGCCACGTTGCCTGCCACCACTGATGACGAGAGCTTTGGCTCAAGAAAGGCCCGTTCTTCTTTTGGAAAGGGCTTCTTTAAGATCCGTGGGGGCAAAAAGACAGCAAGCACCCCTAACCTGGGTAAGAACAAATCACATTATTAGGCAGCTGGATCATGAGAAGTAGAAGGTGCGAGGCGACTCAGATTGTATTTTATGTAATTTTTTCTGACACAGAGATGGCTGTGGAATACATTAGCTGTCTAGTGAGTGAGATTTTCTTGGATGTTTTTCTGCCACTTTGTACAACTTTTTATTTTCCCAAGCCACACCCATGGAATACACACTATATGGACCAAGACCATAATTTGCAGCCCACACAAACTGTGGTCCCCATTTAATTATGGAAGTCTGTTCCTGTTTGGTTGTATGCCCTTCGTCCCATGTATGTGCTTTTTCTGTGTGTAGACATGTGTGTCTGTGTTTGTTCCACCTCTCCGCTCCTGTTTCAGATGTTATTTCATTCACAATCTCTGCCCTCTGTCTTGTTCTTTTTCTGTCGGACCCTGTCGTGTGTTGTGTGTGCTTTGTTACACATGAAGACCGCAGCCGGAGTGCAAGTGCGCCTATGCTAGGTACAGTATAGTCTACAGGTCCTTGTAGGGCTGCAGTAGTTCTCTGAAGAAAACAAAGGAAACTCCTGAATACATCCTAACTGTACATGTGTACCTGTTTGACTCATCCACTCAATTCACATCTTTTTGCAACACAACATTTCAATCCCTTAACAACCACGCCCTTGCCACTGGAGTCATTGTGTCAACACCATTGTTGTCTGTCCAACATACAGCAAATCTGTTGTGTATGTTGATTTGCCTGTGTGCCTGCATGTATTTGTTTACACTCATTTGTTTCTGTCAAAGCCTTCCCCAAACACAAATCTGTAAACAGACCCAGATTAACAGCTAAAATTAATTCATCCTTCCTGTAAAAAAAAATTCTATTACAGTTTTCTTTCTGCAATACTTTTTTTTTTATTCTCCTTCATTTACTGGGGGAACAAAACAACTAATAAACTCCCAGTTTATGAACCAAAATGTTGTTGTTATAGTCGGATATCAGCTTTGTCTGATGCATGCATACCAGGCAGGCTTAACGCTCAACACTATGACTTCTCTCTGTCATGTGTCCATCTGTTTTCTGCGTCTCTGCTCCGGCCTCGTGCAGCAGCTCTGTCTCCACCGATCTGTGCATGCCTCTGACACTGAGCCGCTGATGATGCTAATGTTGTTCTTCATTTGTTTGTCCAGCTGAAACAGAGCGACAGGGCACTGACCATCTGGATCTGGCTGGGCTGCCACAGAGGTCGGCTAACAGCGACAGCACCCACACACTCCCTACAACCCCAGAAAGCAGGAAAAAATCCAAAGGAATAAAGAAACTCTTTGGAAAGTGAGTGCCACTGGTACCTGGTAGAAAATGGTACCAATTTATAATAAGACGACCCTTATGAAGTGTAAAACAATATTGCCAAGTTTTAGTGTTGAATCTGTTAATTTGGTATGCTATAATTTGAAATGCCACATGAAACTTACTTGAGTATTAAGATAGGCTAATGGCAGTTCAATTCTAGTAACTTTTTAATAAATATTAGCTGAAGCTGACAGGTATAAATGCTGGCAGTGTTTAGTGTTTAGAACCTAAAAATAAACTAATTATAAACCATGTATTAATTCTTCAAAGGGTAGACTTAGTGTAAAGCGGTACCGCCCATGTTCATACAGGAATAGTGAAAAAACAGTCCTTTAATTATTTTTTTTTGGAAAATGTGCATATAATTTGTATGTTTGTGAGAATCCAAGGGTTTTTTTTTAGATATTAAGACTATCGTTATATTTTTAAGGCTAAAAAGAAGTCAGTCTACCACGTTCAACCTGGACGACAACCTACCAGAGGGTGAGTTCAAAAGGGGAGGAGTACGAGCCACGGCAGGACCCAGACTGGGTTGGTCCCGTGACCTCCAGCGAGTCAACAAGTAAGTCTGTGCATTTAGCGTGAATAATGAGCCACAGAATGTGGTTTCCTTGTTTTGAATCTCTGGTGTACAATGAAATGTAGAGATGGTGCAGGGATTTTTAACAAAGTGCTCTTTGTGGGAGGAACAAAGACTTGAAGAATGTGTATGTATCTCACAACTCAAACTTGTGTGTGAAGTAGAAGAAAATGTATTCATTACCTTTCTATGCTGCCAAAATGATGATGCAGACCTTTTGAACGTTGTCTGTTATGTTCCTTTTCTTCATCTGACTGTGTCTCTCTTTTACTTAGTGATGTGGACGCCCCGTTTGCACGCTGGTCAAAGGATCAGGTGTGTGATTGGCTGCAGGAGCAGGGTCTCGGCCTTTATGTGAACATGGCTCGCGTGTGGATCTCCTCTGGACAGACGCTGCTACAGGCCTCGCAGCAGGACCTGGAGAGGGTGAGATGAAGCAGAAGAACTGCTGCTGTAATTTAATACAGTCCTAAACCAAGTACCAAGTTTTTATTAAGCATTTATTACTTACTTATTATTTGTGCTGCTGGTTTTAATATTAATGTGGAGATATTTTGTGCCTTTTGATCTGTTGCCAATTCCTTTAAGCTATCACAGCTTGTCTCAAGTTCTACTCACAGTCAAGGCCGCAGTTTAAACTTTAGTTTTTACTCTTGGTTTGAACACTTCTACTGTTGTCCAAGTTTCTTTCATCTCAGACTGTAAGTGTGTTATTTTTAACTGTGTAATCCAATTATTTGATCAGGCCAAGACACATAGTGCGTGTTCAGAGGCCCAGTGCCTCTGAATTATGGAGAATACTTTCAAAGTACCTCTTCTTCAGATAATCCTGTCCAAATACCTTTGTTATAGTTTTCAACCCAATGTTTTTATTTCAAACTAGTTCATCGTCCTTCCATGCAATGACGACTGTGAGAAATTCTATCATTTTTTTAACAATAAGATTGAAACACTCTGTTTCTTCATAAATCTGGCTTACAAATTATATACTGCTAGTTTGACCTTGTTGGTCACTTCAGAAGAGTTTCCTCCCGCCTGCATCTTTTATTTCATAAAATAGCCTCACCCCTAAGTCACCTTTTATTTCAAAACATCTGTAAAATATCAAAAACTTTTTGAGTTCAGTGAAGGAAATGGGGTGTCTGGTTTTCATCAGCATCAAAACACTGACACATCTTTTATGGGCCATTAATAATCTGCTGACAAAAGCAGATGAAGGCATGTTAAATTTTAATATTGGTTGATCTGTCTGCAGCATTTGACACCAAAGTGCAATACCAATAAAGTTATTTCTGTAAAGTTAATAACCCACAGACAAGCAAAGTACGGTATATTGTTGTTGAACATACTATGTGGCTCCAGGGACATGTTATGTGTATTTCTCACTTGTCTACATATTGGCACTCAGGAGCTGGGCATCAAACATCCGCTGCACAGAAAGAAGCTGCAGCTCGCTCTGCAGGCGCTCGGCTCAGAGGAGGAGGATAATAAGGGAAAGCTGGACTACAACTGGGTGACGAGTGAGTACAAACCGCCAGTGTGAGACATGACATCAAGTTATCAACACTTGGTTGCTTTTCTGAACAGACTATGTGTGTATCCAGAGTATTTTTTTTTTCCTGACCTCTTTTACTCTTTCTATATTCTTTTCCTCTCAGGATGGTTGGATGACATCGGTCTGCCGCAGTATAAGACCCAGTTTGATGAGGGGAGGGTGGACGGTCGCATGCTGCATTACATGACAGTGGTGAGTGTTGGTGAGAGAAATGTACTCCCTCCACAGGCCCTGAAGATAAGTAGATCTGATGACTTCAGTGCCGTGTCACATTAGGATTACTGCACAGAGTGGGATGAGCTCGACTGGAGATGAGCTACTCTCACACTGATATTTGAAGTCACATCACAGAGCTTTGTGCCTTCTGTGCCAAGGAAACATTATTGTTGACCACCACAGGGAAAGGCTTTTACATGTAGTAATCTATTTAGTTTGCATTCATTGTTTGAATTATACTGAGTCACTGTATGTTGTTTTGTCTCTCAGGATGACCTGCTTTCTCTCAAAGTGGGGAGTGTCCTGCATCACCTCAGTATCAAGAGAGCTATTCAAGTACTACGGCTCAACAACTATGAGCCCAACTGTTTGCGTCGCAGGCCCTCTGACGAGGTCCGTTCATGTCATCACGCAACTGAAAAAAGAAATTACATGACTGATATTTACAAATTACAATTGCATTTAAACACATTGTTTCTAATTCATGGTTAATTCATCGTCTTTTGATTTTTTGTCCATAGAACAATATTTCACCAGCAGAGATTTCCCAGTGGACCAACCACAGGGTGATGGAATGGCTGAGGTCTGTGGATCTCGCAGAATACGCTCCTAACCTGAGAGGCAGTGGTGTGCACGGAGGCCTGATGGTGAGGACTCTTAAAAACTCTTAAAGTGGATCCCACCTCAGAGTTTTCACTATTCACTAAACATCTGTCCTCTCGACTCAGGTTCTGGAGCCACGCTTCAATGTGGAAACCATGGCCCTGCTGCTGAACATCCCCCCCAACAAGACCCTGCTGCGCCGCCACCTCGCCACACACTTCACCCTGCTGATCGGCTCAGAGGCCCAGCAGCTCAAACAGGAGTGTCTGGAAAACCCAGACTATACTTTACTTACTGCCACCACCAAGGTCAAGGTAATGTGATCTTAACTTGGAATATCAAGAGGAATCATACAGATAGCGTCATAAAATAAGTTAAAAAAAATAGCACCGAACTGGGCCAAATACCAGTATAAATATGGTATTTACAGAGAGCGTTGCATCATGGGTCATTTGTAACATTGAACTTTCTAGGCTAGAGAGTGTATTTAAGTCTGCTTATAGTGATTCTTTAGAGTCTGTCAGCACTACAGTAAAAGTATTTGGTGAGTCCACTTTAACCCTTGTATGGTATACCTCACACATTTCCAT
>JAPQRN010000022.1:8289612-8300626 GCA_037367275.1 Coranthus polyacanthus
ATGTGACCACCTTCAAAGCCCTTGTTTACAATGTTATTCATAACATTGTAAACATCAAACATTTTCTCACACTATACATCTCGCACCTGCACATCAAGGGGGCGGGGCTAAAGAGATCAAAGAGATAAAGACATGTGACCCATATTTGACCCAAAGTAAAACCAGACTGTCTCAAAAGTAAAGACGACACAAAATATTTTACACCAAAACAGACAATAAAGTTTGTCATTAGATATTTTCTTCATTTTTTATCTCTCTTGTCAATTATTGATCCACACCGGTTAGAAGTGTCACCTGTCATTAGATTAGATTTGTTTATATGGCAGATGTGACAAACCCACCACAGTTTCAACCCACCCACATATCACCTCTGCATATTCTCAAACACCACGGACACCCATTCCTCTTCACTGCAGAAACAAGAGTGAGTATTGTTAAGTCTCTTCCCTGTTACACTGACATATTTTTCGCACCAGTAAAAGAGAAAATAATCGTTAATTTACATGCATTCGGCCGTGATCGCTGCATTTTCACAGTGGCAGAGGTGCATGTGAAAGAAAAACTGTCTTTCAGACAGAGGGCGCCCTCTGGTGGCTTTCTTATTGCCTCTTCTTTTCCATTTCTGCCCATGCGCATGAAGTGGACACGGACAAAGTCTGCAGGATAAGTAGTGCTGGGTGGAGACCGTCCCTGTAGTGAAAAGACCAGTCAGTACTAGAAGTTATTAGTCCGAACTGCAGGAGGTAAAACTTATAGGAACCATCATGGCTGCAAGGTGTGTATTTATATTTTTTTTGCCAAACACTAGTTTTTACTTCATAACTGTCTGTTATCATAATACACCAATTGTCCCACAGGTGCTCTTTTTTTTTTTACATAACATGTAACATGTTTATTTATGATTTATTAATAGATCATGTATTAGGCCTTTCTTTGTAATCTACAGGTTCTGTGGAGTCTTTGTCCTTCTTGCAGTGTGTCTCAGTGGACTTAACGCCTCGAGGTACAGTAGCCTTTATAAAAACATATTCAGTTATCTGCTGTTTATTGTCAGTTTTCTGTGCAGCTTGCGTTTGACTCTTTCTGTAACAGACCGGCTGTAAACCAGGAGCTTTCTAATATTTTCAACGAGCTTTGGAGGTTGGATGTGAATCGTATGAAGCCTGGGTTAGACTATACAATCTCTGTTCAGGTACAGAGCATGTTTTTTTTTTTTCAGACAGCGTGTTATTTTTGTTTTTACATACAGTACATGTTGTTTGTGGTTGGACTTTTCAGGGCAGGGCTGGATTTGTAAACCAGGGAAGCCATGTTGTTCAGGATCATGCCTCACTGCCTCTTTTCTCCAACGTTAATGAGAACAAACTGAAAAACGCAACCACCATCTCCAGTAAGTGTGTCTCTCTGACAGACCGTCTTACACTTTCTGAACCTAAAACTGCAGCCCACTCGGATCAGGCTTGTCTCTGTGCCTGTAGGGTTCATGAACCTCCTGGACAACTACGAGCGGTCCACAGGCGTGACAGAACGAGTCACGGCACAGGAGCTGGCGGAGATGAATCTCTTCCTGGATGCCGTCTTAGACACAGAAGTCATGAAGGTAGATTTGACATGTTACGACTAGTTTCACATGTGAAGCCATTTTAACACCTCATTTAACTTCAGTGGTGTATGAACTATACAACCAGACACTTTGAAGAGTCTTATCATTTACTTTCACACACTGATATAATAGTAAAAATAGTAATAACTTTATTTGAATAGGAACACAACAGAAGTACAAAGACTTTACAACAAACACGATAAAATATGCATATGTTTTCTACACCTTCACAGTCTGGGTCCATTTTGAAGTCTCGATACCACATTTTGAGCCACATATCTATTTAGAAAATATAACTATCCTCTCTGACATTTACAAATAAGTGATTAATCCTTAATTAACGTTTCCCAGAGCAGAGAGAGTGTATTTTTTCGTTACACTCTCGTTCACGGAGGAAAAAAACACCTAATATCACACAATATTATGTCCTATTTTACTAAAGACATGAAAGAAGATTTTTATTAAAACAAAAAAATCGCAAAAAACATCTGGATGTAGATTTGGATTTCATTTATAACATTTAACCCTTGTATGGTATTCAGGTCAAATTGACCCGTTTCAAATTTTAAGTATACATTATTCTACATTATTTCTACCTGAAACTGTATGGCCTTAGCTTATTTTCTTTGATAAACATGTACAAAAAGACAAAAGAGATCAAAGAAATAAAGACATATGACCCATTTTTGACCCAAGGTAAACCAGAGTATCTCAAAAGTAAAGACGACACAAGGGTTAAATCCATCAAAAAGCATTTCCGCAGTTACAATATATAGATACAGTACAAAACCTTTTAGGAGCTGTACGAAGGTTTACAATTTTTTGATACTTAATTTTTTTACTTTAGGGAAAGTTATCAAATTTCTGAAAAAAAATGTAATTTACGGTGTTTTTATTCATGTCAAATTCATGTCAAATAGTGAGTAAGGGTTTAAATACCGCAATGCAAAACTTAAGTGCAGCATCAAGAAAAATGCAATGTAATTCAAGAGTGAAGAAAAAAAATAACCTAAAAGTTTAAAAGTAACAAATAACATGTTAAAATCCTAAAACCAACGGGCAGCCAGTTTAAAGTCATCCAAACTGGAGAGCTGTCTTTTCTCGATTTTTGTTTTATATGTTACACCTGTGAGTTTTCAGCCTGGTCGTCTTGTGTTTCTCAGAGTTGTTGTTGTCTTGTGTTCTGTGGTTTGAGGCTGCAGCTGAACTCCAGAGGGACATTAGTCTCTTCCTGTCTCACTGACTTCATGATGTTTGAGGGTGAAAGAAACATCTAAAACATCTGTGTGCAGCTGAGGAATGCTGCGCTGGCCTCCCCACGGAGGATCACTGGAAAAATGAGGACATGTAGTACTTGTTGTATTTGGACAAAGGCCTGTTTTGATGCATAGACCTGATAGACACGGCTATATTTCAGATAAACTCCTCACAAGTGTTAAAGAAAAGATGTCAAGTTAAACGTGTAAGTTAAAATTGATTATACAGATGCATTTATAATACCTATAATAGAGTATAGTATGTGGTTCAGTTAAGATCGACTGAAAAAAAATGTATACGAGTTAAACACGTGACACGACTTTATATTCTTTTCTGTGTGGAGTAACGTTAGACTCTGTCCTGAGTTGCTTTGATGAGATGCAAACTTGCAAAGTGTCAGGAAAAAGACCATTTACTTATACCTTGAACAAGAACCAGATGATAAAGCATAACTTGAGAAAGAGCCAGGACATGCGAAATGTGGACTGTTGAGTAAAACATTTTGAACATGGGAACGGCAGCGCTGCTACTTAAATAATGTTGATTTTACACCACAGAGCTTGTCATTAATTTGAATTCATGTACACTGTCCGTCATAAATTTTGACATGGTTTTTATTTTTCTTATTTTTCATGCATACACAGACGTTTCAGAGAATGTAGGTTTGAAAATGTGTTGGTAAAGATGTGTATGAACCCTGTATTATCATTTATATTTTAGCCCCTGGGATCCTGCTTTTGTGTCAACCGTTGTTCACTGAATACTGTGTTGCATTAAATATGTGCATTTATTGATTCTCTTCACTGAGGTGAATTTAATGAGTGTAATTCCTCCACAGCGGGCTCATCAGTATCTGGTGAGTAAAGGTCAGTCCAGCTCTAACTTGAGGCAGTTTAAGAGTCAGCTGATCCTGATCTGGTTCCACCTTTATCACAGACAGAGAAACACAGGGTGAGACACACAAACACATCACTTCACCTGTTTATTCAGTTCTTCAGAAATGAAATTCATTGTGTGTGTGTGTGTATGTGTGTGCAGAAAGCAACTAATCGTGGTCATGTATTAGTTTTGTTTCTATTGTGTGTTATTTCTAAACTGAAACATTCACCAGTCTGGACTCCTGTGGGTTCGAGCACGTCTTTGTCGGAGAAACAAAGACTGGGACAGAAATCATCGGTTTCCACAACTGGATCCAGTTCTACCTGCAAGAAAAAAACAGGCACCTGGATTACAAAGGATACAAAGCCAGGGACCACGACTTAGTAAGAATCATCTGATAACAGAGACAACATAACACATCTTCTGAAATTGAATCTAATAACTGAATCTTCATGTGTTTTATCTGTAGCCGGACCACGATGACCACGTTCTGAACCTTCAGTTCAGCTGGCACGGAATGGTGAAACCTGTCGGTAGCGCCTTTATCGGGACCAGCCCAGAGTTCGAGATGGCCGTCTTCACCATCGTCTTCCTCATGAACACAGAGAGAAGCACCACGGTGCTCGTCAACATCGACCAGTGTCAGATGGATCTGGTGGTCATCAGACACGGACGCTCCCTCGGGACGGCGTATCCCAAACTGCTCAGCAGCAACAGCAGACATGTGAGGCAGCACTCACACTGAAGGAGGAGACCTCAACCTGACACCGGCTTCATGTCCAACAATATGAAGCCTATTACCTCCTAAAAACACGTGTACCTGCATGCCTTTGTCTTAATTTGTCAGGATCATTGTAAACTCGATCTGTTTGGTGTTCACGTGTAATGTACTGTAATGTCTTTACCAAATAAACTTTTGTGATATATTTACACAATTTGTGTTTGTGGAAGAAATATTTAAATCCACTACAGGCTGGGCCTACAATTTTTCAAATCTGATTGAAAAGGTACCAAAGCTGCATTTTTTTCTGTCTTTCTCCCTCTCTGCAAAAATATATTCAAAAGATGATTTGAATATTATATGTGTATACAAAGTATAACCTTTTTATTACCAATTTACCTCTGTAATTTTTTTCTGAATTTTATGTCAAGCAGCAGTAAAAAGATAGATATGAGGGGATTATTACTTAGTTATTAACAATTATGTGGACGACCACTTTGTGGGCTTTTGAAGTCACAGAAAAACATAATATTTGATCAATATTTTTCAATGTTTTGCAAGTAATGTGACAGTAAGTAAACCAGTAAAAATGATGCATTCTTACAAATTTAACAATATCAATAGTGCACTTAATTCATCTCACAATTCATGCATAAAGTATAAATAGATAAATATACTTCATGGCACCAGATTGCGTCAGATAAAGCGGTCACACTAAAATTTAAGAAAGCGGAACCATTTATTTTGTTCCGCCCACACGGTGCTTTTACGGTGAAACACACGAGTCGGACGCGTGCATCAGCGACTTCCGACGCTGTACATCAACACAGATAATATGACAATACTTATATGTACGTACAGTTGAATATTATAGATGAACATGGAGCTGCTTGGAGGCGAGTTTGGGGACATGACTCCTCAGGAGTTGGCGGCTCCTGTCAACACTGTGGCGGTGAGTTTAAAGAAATAAAGAAATAAAGAAACGAAGCCTGAAAGTTTCAAACCACGAGTACAGAGGCCAGCATGCAGGCTAACAGCGTGAGAAACACAACAACCGGCTTTAAACGCAGTGCATACGGACATGTCAACCTCAACCACGACGCTGTGTTGTGGTGTTGACGGTAGCGATCGTAGAAGAGTCTCATTTGTTCACTTTTGGTCGTTTGTCTCAGCTTTTTGAGTTGTCAGCCCTTAAATTAATGGGAAGTGTGGAACTCGAATTGTTCTCTTAACAGCTTGTTTACAACAGAGTTTATTTATTTTTCCACAGGATAAATGGAAACTGTTGCCAGCCTTTCTGAAGGTAACAACACACCCCCCTCCACCTACAGCTCTACAACTGTGAAACATTTTAGGAAAACTCGGTGCATCTTGTAACTGTTTATACGGATTAAATCCTCTGTCACAGTCTGCAAGTGTTTATATTGAGATATATAAAGAGTACTTTTATTCAAACAGTGTGTAATGTGTGCAATAATCATCCAATATAGCCATATGTATACAATTTATAAATATTTATATAAGTACCTGCCACAGTTAGTAAGATTTATATATAAAACAAACATTTTGTTTGTGTGCATCACTTTTCAAACTGTTGTTTCCTCTGTTTTCCAGGTGAAAGGTTTGGTGAAGCAGCACATTGACTCGTTCAATTATTTCATCAACGTGGAGGTAAAACAACTCCAACGCGAGTTAATGTTACAGTTAATTTACCTGAATCTTTTGAATTCTCAATATGAATGTATTTGCTTTGCAGATAAAGAAAATAATGAAAGCAAATGAAAAGATCACGAGTGACGCTGATCCGATGTGGTATCTGAAGTAAGTCACCTGAACTTTAATCATCTGTCATCAAACGCCACAGACACACTGACTGACTTTGAGATTGTTGAAATGGTCTCCTTCCAGATATCTAAATATCTACGTTGGCATGCCTGACGTTGAAGAAAGCTTCAATGTAACCAGACCAGTTTCTCCTCATGAGGTGAGCTTAATTTATGTACAAACTTGACTCCGAACAGCATGGCTTGACATTGCTACTAAAAACTCTCAGCAAACCTTTAGAGTCTGTCCAGTTCAACGTAAACTCTGACCACAGGGTTTAGTATTGAAAGCAGTAGTTGGTTAAATAAGATAAATGGTCAAATTGTTCATTATTGAGTTTCCAAAAATGTCAAACAGTTGCTTGTTCCATCTTCTTTAATTTGACTTTTATTTTCCACAGTTTTGTATTTCCTTGATTCCGAATAAATAATATATTGGGGGAATTGAAATCATTAGCCCTGACAGGTATGTTTTTAGTCAACTGCTGAGCTTTGAATTAACTCATGGCTGATCCTTCTGTTTGTGTTTGTACCAGTGTCGTCTCAGAGACATGACCTACTCGGCGCCCATCACAGTGGACATAGAGTACACTCGAGGCAGTCAGAGGATCATACGTAATGCCCTGCCCATCGGGAGGTATTATTACATGTTGTCTTTGAGCCAAAGTGTCACACTGTTCCCACGTGGCGTAATCTTTGACCTTACATCTTCACATTTGGGTTCACTTTGGGTTCACTTTCATACTCTTCTCTACTCTTCTTATACACGTAGGACTCTTGCTCCTTTTGTTGTTGTTTGTGATGTATTTAATTGCCCTTTTGTCAGGATGCCCATCATGCTGCGGAGCTCAAACTGTGTTCTCACAGGAAAGACGCCCATGGAGTTTTCAAAACTCAATGAATGTCCTCTGGATCCAGGTAAACACACACTAAGTCATGGGCTCTTTTGTAAATGAAGGCCCACTTGTGATTGTTAAAACATTTCCAAAAACCACCTTCCCAAATGAAATAAATGAGAAAGACACAAAACGTGACAAAAAAAGGAGAATAAACTGGGCTGAATAAATATTCTGCTCATCACAGCCTGCCATTATGAATCCATATGTAATGTTCAGGATCATATTTTGGCACCACAGGCTTTGGAGCTTTTTCTGACGCAGGGTTGTCTCCCAAATCACCTTTTCATTCCATAAACCAGTCCATTTTGTGTCAGTGCATTTTCATTTGATGTTGAAAGTCATTTTAATGTTATGTTTAATCCAGCCGCTAGAACCACTGGACTAAATCTCAAAACTGCAGCAATTCTTGATAAGTTAGAAGTGCTTCGATGAGATTTTGTTATTTTTATTCACAGGAGGGTATTTCATCGTAAAAGGTCAGGAGAAAGTCATTCTGATCCAAGAGCAGCTGTCAAAGAATCGAATCATTGTGGAGCAGGACAGGAAGGGCGCAGTTGGAGCCTCAGTCACCAGGTACAGCCGTACGGAGTTTAAAATTACTAGAGAAAGATTTATACAAGCAAGGTTTTTATAAAAAGGAAAAGTATTTGTTTTTCCTCAACTGCTTTATAAATATGAGAGAGATTAGCTTTGTCTTAACCCGCTCTCATTTTTTAAACTTGTATTTTATTCCCAGCTCCACTCATGAGAAGAAAAGCAGAACTAATATGATTGTTAAACAAGGCCGTTTCTATCTGAGACACAACACGCTGTCAGAGGACGCTCCCATTGCCATCATATTCAAGGTAAACGCACTGACAGAGCTCTGACTCCAGCGTCCAGCAGAGGGCGCTACAAAACTACACATGATGATGCTGGATGAAGCTGTTTTTTGTTTGGTGTTTTCCCAGAAGTGGAAGGAAAAGACTTCCAAGTTAAATGCGTTATATAACATTACTCTGGTCTGTAAAAGTGTGACTTTAATAATCGTTATGTTAATTTTCCAGGTTCGTAGTGAATACTAAAAAATCTTGACTAGTCCTAGTTTCTTCGCTGCCCTTTGCTCTCTCTGAAAATGTCATTTAGCCAGCTGGCATCATTAACTTTATTTTCCCCCGAGGACAAATGTCTCCAAACATGTCAGCTGTGAGTGTTTCGGGCTGAGGTCATTATCCGACCGCGGGGCATGTTTGCGTGCTCGCTCTATTTGCTGTGCACTTGTATATCCTGGGTGACTTCTTCTCCGGCTCGCCCCATGTTTGGCAGCGGCTCCAGAAACAACCTCAGATCCAGTTTGGGACGGGCGGATCAGTTCCCACAGCTTCACATTTCCATAAGCAAATGTCAGGCAACCTTATGACTCTCAGTTCACCTCTCCCTCCACTCATCACATACAGTGGCTGTTTGCAAAACGTCTGCTGTGTGTGCATTTCACCTCATCAGTGCAGCCTTTATCTGGTTAATTAATCACGTATGAAACCATTTCCAAACTCCATTTAGTTCGCATTTCATACCTCCGTGTACATGTCGTCCACACAGGGGATGGGAGTAGAGAGTGACCAGGAGATCGTGCAGATGATCGGCACAGAGGAGAACGTCATGGCCAGTTTTGCACCGAGCCTCGAAGAGTGTCAGAAAGCCCAGATCTTCACACAGACTCAGGTACCTCGTAGTCCAGATCTGCCAGGGTGGGACAACACGTTCAAACCTTTATCACAAATTGAAAGTGGTGCAGAAAACTCACAAATGTCAGTTGAAGCACAGACTGGTAAACCACTATAATAATACAAAAAAATCCTCTTTTTATGTGGAGTTATTGTGGCAGCTAAAGCTGCAACAATGATTTGATGAGTTATCAACTAAAAAGTAAAAGACAGTAAAAATCTGTTTACTGTCGTTACTCCTCTGACAGTAAAAATAATTTCTTTGGTTTGTGGACATCGTCATCATGGGCTTTGGAAAACACTTTTCATCAATTTCTGACATTTTATAGACCAGAAACTCATTCATTAATCTAGATAATAATTAAAAGATTAATCAACAGTGAAAATAACCATTACTTGCAGCCCTCGTGGCAGTGTTTGTTAATGCTTTCACTGTAATGAAACAAAATCTTTGAGTTTCCAGGCTTTTCAAACAGTGTTCATTAAAGGTAATAATTACAACCCCAAAAGTACATAAAAACAGAAAGCAGTGAGTTCAAGTTTACTTATATTCAGTTGCCTCCTGTCCCGACTTTTCTTGTAAAGTGTTGCAGCTCTGAACAGAAGGAACGGATGTATATTTAATAATCAAATGAAGCTGACCAGACAAAACATAAAGTATCTTCTCTTCAATCTGTCTGCAATGGAAAAACAATCCAGGTAAAAAAGAAATCACTGCTGTCTTATCTGCCTTTGTGCGTTTTCCATACCGTCCCAACTGTTTCTGATTTCAGCCATGAACACGGAAGAGTGGAGGGAGGACAGGAAATGCACAATTCATAATAAAAAAAACTCCACATTAAACAAATGGGGAGTTTGAGAAAATAACCCTGGCTTTGTGTGTATGATGCAGCATTTTTGGAGTAGTACCGGTACTAAAAGGAGGTGTAGATTTATATTGTCTCTATTAAAGAGAACTAAAGAAACAACCTGTATGTGACAATATGGCAAATATATGCACAATTACTTTACTGTGTTCCAGTGTTTAATGCCAATAAATGGCTCCTCTTCTTCATTTGGTTGCACTGTATGTTCATAAATAAACTGTTCTTTGGCTTATGCTGTACTTACTGGCATAAAGTGAACAGCGAAAGACCTCATCATTAATCAGAACTATTTGTATGGTAATTAATCATCAACTGAAGTGTCATTATCGTGACTCAGTCCTGATGTCTGTCCGTTGGTTCAGTCTGAAGGAGAGGACGTCGATGTGCGAACTCACAAACGAGCGACCGCTGTGTGTTGACAGAAGGTATTTTCGTCTTTGTCTCTCGGCGATCAGATGACTACGGTTTTGTCTTACCAGCCAGTTAAGTAATGCTTTTCACGGCTCATTCAGGAGGCCCGCGTGTTTTCTGTGACATCTACAGATGAATGCAATCTGCCAATTTGTTTTTCATAAAGATTATGTTGTTAGAGGAGCCACTGATGCATTGATGAGGCCATATTTGTTTCCTAGCAACCGGTCGCTGCAGCCCTCATGTTCCTGTGTCTGCAGCCTCCATGATGTCTTTTCATGGTATTCATTGGTCATTGTATTGAGCACAATGAGGCCTAAATCTATATAATTAAAGGAAGATAAGGCTTAAGAAACATTGTTATCAGATTATGATAAGTAATCTGACTAAACCTAATCTGACCTTCATCTTATTTTATTTTCTAGTAACGTATGTTTGGACGTCAAAATTAAGAAGACGTGATTTTATCAACTTATTATTATTTTATTTCCACAGTTGGATGTTTTTATTATGTTGTTTTGTTGTTGTTTGTTTTGATGTTTTTGCCTCAGTCGCCCCCAGGATGTTTCGATTGTTATTATTTGTATCAAATATATATAATGTATGCAGTGCAGAGAACAGGGTGGGTGGTCTGAGCAAAAAGTCTTCACCCTCATTAACCTTTGACCTTGTCTATAGTTCAGTAGACGGTCCAGAGTAGCACTGACTCAGGTGTTTAGGTTTGTGTGAGTGTGTGTGTGTGTGTGTGTGTGTGTGTGTGTGTGTGTGTGTGTGCGCACTTTATGCCTTTTTGTGCCTCACTTGACTTCTTACAGTCCTGATACACACATTTTCTGTGCTCACATTCCACAC
>JAPQRN010000022.1:8314733-8335265 GCA_037367275.1 Coranthus polyacanthus
ATGAGTATATTAAATATTTAGTTATATATTTATATATATATGTGTATATGATCTTTCACTAGTTTGATGAATTGACTTAATTTCACGTTGTTTAGGAGGGAAGATGAATCCGCTTTTGCTTTGGTGAAAATGTTATTTGACACCTAATCCAAAACCTGTCATCATTTGGGTCTTTGTGGTTTTTGGCTGAGTTCAGTCTGACATCCTGAATCACCTCAGTCGCTGTGTTGACCCTCGCTCTTCATAAGTTTGTGTCAGCTCTTGTTAGACAAAACCCTCATTATCTCAGCTCCTCTCCTCTCTGGGTTATCATTGGCTCGCAGAGCACACGTCCATTGACGCCGCTAAGCAGCAGTCTTACTGTTCACAAACAGATATTTGTTGCTGCGGAGACGGCTGCCAGCGACGCCGCAGCCTGCAGCAGTGTGTGGAAGTTTTATCAAAAATACAGAGTACATCTGAACTGTAGCATGGCACTGAATGTGAATGACATGAAACTTGGCCCTGTTTCTGTCTGTTTTTTTTTTTATATCCCTCACACTGTAAAAACTTGAATGATCTTTACTGCTGAAGTCGTCAGTGCCAGTGTGTTTGCTAGCTGCGGTTGTCATGGAAAAGGCTGAGAAATGTTTGGCTCGGGTGGATGTTTCTGTGGCCTAAGAGTGAAATGAGAGTAGGTGTTTCCTTTTATTTGTTGGGGTCAGGGGTCTTCTGGATGTGACCTCAGTGGAATTGTTGAAATCAGTCATCCTTAAGACGGCTTGTCCCACTTGTATGTGTATTCTAGTCTCATCCACAATCTCAAAATATGGTGCATGGAGAGAATATAAATCATTTATGCCACAAGCAGAGACATTGTTTTCCTTCTGGATCGAACATCAAACAGTGCGTCTGATTCTTTCAGGTGGGAAAATTGATTGAGCTGCTGGCTGGGAAGGCAGGAGTCCTGGACGGACGCTTTCACTACGGTACAGCCTTCGGAGGCAGCAAAGTGAAGGACGTGTGCGAGGATTTGATCCGGTATGGGTACAACTACCAGGGCAAGGACTACGTCACCTCAGGGATCACTGGGTAATGAAGTGATGGAATTTCACATGCACATCGCGTCAAAGCTCCACAACAAGCATCCATTTACTTTACAGTTAATCAGCTTTTTTTAAAATGTCTGTTTCAGTCTACTGTGGTAATCTGCTTATGTAGGCTTCACATGTGCTTGTTATTAAAAGACACTTCTGTCACTTAGATGCTGACACGTAAATAAATTATAATACTAAATCCTCCTAGTAGGTTAAAGAAAACTCTGATATCTGACTCTATGGGAACTGCTTTAAGAGAGCAACCTATTAAGAAATGGTATGTGGGGATGCGCATACGTGAACAGAATATTTGCCAATCAGATCAGTCAGGTCTTTGTGGATGTTTTTTGTTTTTTTTGGGGAAGTTTATTTTTCCAACAACAGTTCTTTGCAGTTGGAACAATCAGTAAGTAATGGCGAAAGTCTTAATATTTAAACGAAAATAGAAATCAATGCTGAATCTGATTCATTACTGACTTTTCATGTTGATGATTGCTATTCTTGTTACGCTGTTGTGCGTTGTAGCGTTGACCACAGGTTGTTTGCTGGTGTGTGATCTCCATGTTTGATCCTGTATTTTCCTCAGAGAACCTCTGGAGGCTTACATCTACTTTGGACCAATATATTATCAGAAACTGAAGCACATGGTTCTGGACAAAATGCACGCCCGAGCCCGAGGACCGCGAGCTGTTCTCACCAGGTAAAAACAGTAGTTACTGTAGTTGACACATAAATCAGTGTTGCTTCCTCCTGTGTCTCACCTGCGCTCTGAATACGTCTGTCCTGCTCCCAGGCAACCCACCGAGGGTCGCTCCAGAGATGGAGGTCTGCGTCTGGGCGAGATGGAGCGCGACTGTCTGATCGGCTACGGAGCCAGTATGTTGCTGCTGGAGCGCCTCATGATCTCCAGTGACGCCTTCGAGGTGGACGTGTGCGGACAGTGCGGCCTGCTGGGATACTCTGGATGGTGAGACTGTGGAAAACTTGTGTCGGCAGCCGGAGACCTGAAGGTCTCGACTGTGACATACCGACATATTTTTATTGTCCTGTTACTGTGAAATCATTAATGTCAGTTTTAGTCAAATTTTTCATATTTGAAGCCAAAACGTCTTGATCTCCCCCTGGTGGCTGGCTGCAGTATAGGTCATAAATCCTGCCCCCTCCATGTTATTGAATGAGACTTCAGCCAAACTAAAAGAGTATGCTAGATTTAAAATATTTTCACTGATTTATCTTGCCTTCAGATGACTGTTTCTTTTGATACTACATTTTCTCACATATTCCTATGCATATAATAATATGTCTCCGTGGCGCACACAGCGTATTATTCCACAGGCTGTCTGATGGCACTAAATACTTTTTTCTTGCTGCTTGTCCCCATCTACAGCAGTACATTGATTTGCTTCCATGCCCTGTACTCCTGTCTGAAGTACCTTTATATAACCCTGATTTGAAAAACTACCCCTTTAACAATAAGAGTTTCTACTGACAAAAGTTATGACTCATTTTATACCAATGACAAATCCAGAAATAAGACCCGTTTTCTTACTCAGTCCTTTCAGTAAAAGTCCTCACATCTGAAGGAAATACAGTCAGTGATCATATCCTCTTTCTCCAACCTGATTCTCTTTTTTCTTGGTTGTTCAGGTGTCACTACTGTAAGTCGTCCTGCCACGTGTCTTCCCTGCGCATCCCGTACGCCTGCAAGCTGCTGTTCCAGGAGCTGCAGTCCATGAACATCATCCCCCGACTCAAACTGTCACGCTACAACGAGTGACCAGGACAGGGACAGAAACACAGTCTGTGTGAGTGAAACGTGTAGGGATAGTGGTCCAACTTACCGTTTGAACCAGACTAAGGTGTACGAGATGTTTAAGCTGTGAGTGAACGGGAGGTAAACCAACTAAGTTTTAAAAAAAAAAGAGAGCATTTTGACATTTTTGTTGCCGTTTACAAACCAAAACAATGTGACGCTAAGTACATCTTTCTCTGTTCTTCATTGTGCTGATTATTCTTTCTCATTATTTTTACTTTGTATGTACATAATAAACACAAAATGATTATTTCGCAGTCAGCTGCTGTGTGTTGTACATTTTACTTTGAACAAATCATTTCCTTTGCGTCAGAAATTCTAAGACGCTTTCATTAAAATACTCTCCTCGCCGTTATGCTGAATTTAGATCACCCTGTGTTTAAGACAGACGCATTATGACTGACACTCACGGTTCAGTTCTGGCCCGTGACCTCTGTTTGTCTGTTTGTCTGTTTGTCTGTTATGAAGGTGAAATGATAAGAAAATGAAAGAAAGTGACCTTCTATCGCATGTTAGTGCGGCTAAAAGTACAAACTAAGTACAGTGTTTGCATCCCCCGACACATTAACTCGTTTTGCAACAAACATATTTAAACTAAACAGGAAGTGAGCTCCCTGATTTTTAAAAACCACTCCTACATTTGCTGGTTTTGTTAAATATGACTGTACCTCACTGGGAGATCAGAAAGAGTACCTAAATGAAATAATACTCTGAAATACAGAATAATTCTACAAACAAAAGGGAACTTTACGATCATTGTGTATTTGCTTAAAATGTAACGCTGAAAGTCTGTTATTAAGTAAATGGCTGCTGATGTTAATTCAGTGTCAGTATAGAGACGTTCATTGGTCAGATTTAAATTTCATATTATAAACAGACAGCTGGATGTCCAGTGACAACATATAGAAACATGCAGAGGCTCTGCTTGTTGTCTGACCCTCATTCATGTCAAAAGGAAAAGAAAGTTGCTTTAATTCATACGGTTTCCTCTTTAAACCAAAGCCTTAATGGCACCAACAGGCCGTATGTAGCGTAACCATACCCCCCACTCGCACATACACGCACAACTCAATTGGGGCCTTTTCACTGAACAAAAGCCGTACACATCCGTTTGTGCGGGTTGAGTGTGTGAGAATAGTAAGAGTGGAAGAGTCTCTTTTGGTGGCTGCACCTGTCCTATTTTATGAGGCACTAATAAGCAGATAACAGTGGAAAAAGCACATCCAATGAGGGAGATACAAGCCCCGCCTCGTCCTTATTTGACTGAAATTAATTAGATCCTCCTCTGAGGTCACGGCTTCACATGAACCACCATGAATATTGTGTCATTAATGTGTTATTAAGGTGGTTTTCTAGTTAAATATTTTCTTATGCACAAAGACCAGGAAGAAATGATATCCTGAAGTTACCCCTAAGACCCTGCAGCAGCTTTTTTTTCCTTTCTGTAAGACTACGTTCACACTGTCAACCTCGTTGCTTAGATGAGATTTTTTTTTGTTTTACTCTTAAACATTATCTTTTCACATCTGGTTCCAGAGTGAACTGGTCAAAAGCAGTGGGGTTAGAAGTGTTCGGATCATTTTCTTCAGTAAAGGTACTAATACCACAGTATTAAGTGCATTCCAAACCTTAAGTAAAAGTATCTAAGTATTATCAGCCAAATGTACAAAAGTATGAAAAGTAAAAGCGGTCATTGTGCAGTAAAACGGTCCCTGTGATTCATTTTTCTGCCGCATTAACATGTTTATTGCCTTTTAATGCTGTAGATGTTTAAGTTTGAGCTCATTTTAACTGCTTTATAGTATTTGAGTGACTCCCTCCAGCGCAAAGTTGTGACGAATCTCAACATAAAGTGACATAAAAGTCACATTAATTCTGCCAAAAAAAAACAAAAAAAAAAACAGACCTGTGTCTGATTTAGGAAGTGGCCCAAATCAGAACTGAAAAGATCAGATTCAACATGATTTGTGCTCTTCACAAAAAAAAACAACAAAAAAACCACATCAGAGCCATCTTTTGCCTGCAGTCTGAATAGATGCTTATTAAACACAGTGTCCCGTGTGATGTTGCTGTCCCACATGTGCTCCCAGGTGGCTGCACGGTGAGTAGCAGCGGCGGCGGCGGCGGCGGCGGTGGTGGTGTCGACGCCTGCGCGCTGGAAGAGAAAGTCCTCCTTTGCTATCCATGGTGTGGTGAGTAATTCAGCCATAATCCTCCTTTCTCCTCTCCCCTCTTCTTCCCCCTCTCCTCTCCCTCCTCTCCTATGGTTCCATTCATATTCTAATCACAGCTTTCCCTTCTCCAGCTCTCAGGCACTCCATCAGAGCCCTCCCAGCCCCGGGCTTTGCACTTTTACTTCCCCCCCTTTGTGACCGTTCCCTCTTCTTAGAGGCACACCAAAATAAGGTTGCCACTGCGAAAAGAGTGTTCAAAAAAAAAAAAAAAAAAAAAAAAAAAAAAGGTGAGAACTGCACCGAAAAATTCCCACTTGTGAAATATTGTCATGTTTGGACGTGATGTGTCGACCCTAAAGTTAGAACAAAGATGTTTGACGGCGAAGTGTGAAGCCAGCGAGGGGAAAACATCGACTAAATGTGGCAACAAGTGTCTGTGGGATGCGAGTTAAAATCATAAGTGATGGCAGGAGCGGCAGTTGTGTAGGGATGTATGTTTATTTGGAGCTCGGGGGTGTATAAAAACGTATTAAATGCCATAATGGAAGACGGGGAGGCCACAGTGTTAGGACTGTGTAGATCTAAGCCTCTTTTTTTTTCGTTGGGAGGGAGCTTTTATTATTCAAAACAGCCCCACAAAAGACTTCCAGTGAGCCTTGCCACATCCCCATCTGACTTGGGGCCATTCATCAGCCTTCCAAGCCTATCAATGACATGTCCCCATCAGGGCTCCAATAAAATCAGCCCCTTTCCCATGAAACATCAGCAAACATTTTGACGGGTCTGGCTTTCCCCCCGCTGGATTTCTGGAGTCTCTACCCCCTTTTCCTCCCTTATTCCCACCTCCCCCTCTCTCCTCCGCCAACACCACCCCTCTCCGGGTGAACCTCAGATCCTCAACATCTCCTGTGACGGGCAGTGGTCACGGAAACACAGAGCGAGACAAGGGAACAGCCACTGAGGAGGGGGAAACGTGCACTAAGCCATTTTCTTTGGAGGAGCCAGTGTCGTTGATGGGAAGAGGATGCACTGCGGGCTGCTGGAGGAGCCTGATATGGATTCCACAGGTCAGTCCGGTTAACTCTGCTCGCTTTGCCTTGTGTCTGGATGTGTGGAGAGACGCAGCCTCTGTTCTCAAACTAGCTTCCTCTGCTGCACCTCTGGAGCTCTTAAACTTACTCTGTAGTCACTCACAGGACCGACCTGTGTGTTGTTTTTGAACCTTTTACCAATTTTTTTCTTCATTTCTAAAGTTACTTCAGATGAAGTGTTTACATTACACACACGGTTTTAAAAAGTGCTGACATGTTGTAGGACGCCGTCATCGAATAATTTAAGAAAAATACTCTTTAGATGTTTATTATCTGCTCAGCCCAGTGGCCTCTTTGTGTTTTTTTTGTTTTTTTGTTGTTGAAAATCACCACGCATTATCATAAGAGGAGAAATGAGCAACAAGTGCGCACTGTGGTGCACTTTAAACTCTTGTGCACCTGCTTTATTTTCTGCTTTTTGAAACCAAAACCAGAAAACTAAAGCATTTATTGTTGTTTAACTAAAGCTTCATTTTTTCTACGATGTTTTATAAGCTCTTTTAAGCCATCGACAAATATAAAGGAAACACTAAGGATTCATTTCTAATCCGAGTAAAATGTGTCTTAGTTGCTGAGAAATGATGTTGACAAACTAAAATTTTCGCAGAGGAATCAAAAATCATTTCATTTTAAGCTTAGAAGATCACATTTCAACACCCTGTTGTAATGCAGGGTAGTTTCACTTGTTGATCAATTTTAATCCAATTATTTAGATCCCCAACTTATCTGTTCCTGTGGCAAATGAAGCTTGAGGTCTGAGCCTCTGAGGAGAATTAGCTTCACTTCACTGGAGTCACTTTTTCATTTAGAGGATTTTGGCTGTTTTAGGTGGACACAAGCAGAAACTGTAGGTCTGCATCCTAAATCACGCCAGAGGCTTCAGTGACATTACTGGTGTTTTATTCAAAGCCGACATGCAAATGCACAGGGTGTTTTTTTTAATTGCTGCACAGGCATTTTAATTGGCATATTACATAAAATCCTATTAATAGAGCTGCTGACGGCGGTGATGATCAGAGACGCAGAGGAAGCTTTTATTGCTAATAAAAAAATTGGCCAAAAAATAGTTTGACACAGGAATGAAAACGTTGATTTTCTTTTGGTTTCTTCTCCTTCGAGGTGATGATGGGACTCTGATCTTTTTATTTATTTCTTTTTTTTTATTTTTCTATCAGCACGTGCCGCACATGGAGGTTTGCGTTTCTCATCGAGTGTAAACTGTGCAAAGTCCCTAAAACTTTTCAAAATCTTTGACCTCCTCTGAATCCCCCCGCGGGCTTCACCAACAGGTCGTCCTGCCAACAATCTGTCCTAGCAACAGCTACTATGGCGATTGTTGTCAGTTAGCATGCATAAAAGAGGATTTACAAATCTTCCACAAAAAAAAAAAAAAAATATTACATGACAAATTTCTTGTTCTGTTTTTTTTGTTTTTTTTTTTTAGAAAAGCTGCAAAGTAACTGTTGAAGTAGTTTTACTTTACATGGATAGCACTGATTTGGCTGTTTGTCTGCTTTTTTCTTTTTTTTTTTGGGTTACATAATCAGTTTGCTTAGAAGATTTAGTAAAAAAAACAGAAAACTTGGTAAACCATTGCACTGCACAAGTGACTGACATGTCATAGGAAAAAAAATAAAAAATACTCTACACTGAAATAAACAATAAGTTTAATCCTTTAGAGTTTGCTACTTAATTTAGAGCTTTGGTGTTTTGCTGCTCGGTGCAGAAAGCACACCAGTAGAGCTATTTCTAAGTAGAAATTAAAACCGGACAATGGCCTCTATTCCACGAGACTGCTTCAGTAATGTCCACAGGCTCTTTTGAAGCGAGTGTGTACGCTCGTAGTCTCCTGGGAACAATGCTGGATTCCTGCCGTCTTGGTGAAAACATCTCAAATAGAGCCATGGCTGCTCCACTGCCCATACAATCGATTGTTGTCAGCTCACCCTGTCACATTAGTGACATTTAATGTGTCCTGTATAGGCAGTGATTTGCACTGTTTATGTAAATACAGCTTTGGCTTAATTCTACCGCAGGATGAATTAGTCCAGTTTTAGGCTAAATTATTGCAAAGGATGAACCAGAATTGGTAGAAAAAAAAAAAAGAAACTTCAGTGAATTGGTGCTTTGTTAAGTTTTTATTCCCTTTTTTCCTGATGAGAGTCCACAGTCGTTTGTGTCTAAATAATGACATAAGAGGTCATCAGGAGTGTAATGCTGGTGTCACAGTTTGTCCATCATGTGTTTTTTTTTTTTAGAGAGCTGGATTGAAAGATGCCTCAATGAGAGTGAGAGCAAACGATACTCCAGTCACACGTCTCTGGGAAACATGTCCAACGACGAACGTAAGCAGGACAAAAGCTCTTTCACTAAAACTACCTCACTGTGGAGATTTACTTTTCTTTCTTTTTTTTTTTTTATATGATGCGTTCAAAATGAATCCATCTTATCGTTAATTTCAGTTGTTCAGTGAAGTGTGTCTCATTTAACCATGTCTGCACAAGTTTATCTTTTGCACATCGTTTTGTCAGGTAGTGAACTTATTCCCAAATGTTTTGCAGATGAAGAAAAAGAAAATAACAGAGCCTCTAAACCACATTCGACACCAGCTACTCTGGAATGGTAAGTTTAAATTTGTAGTATTTCCTCTTTTAATATGTAGAAATAACAAATGTAAAAGGCATGAGACTGCTGTCAGGTATGGACAATTAAAAAAAAAGCGCTCCGCAAAAGGTTATCATTATATTAAATTAAGAAATATCAAACAAAAATGTTTGTTTCGTGTCCAGTTTATTTTTGTAAGGATGAACAAATGCTGCACACGTAACGGCATGTCCTTCTGTTGTCTTAATCCTCTTCAGCAGCTCAGCAAATTACTGTCAAATAATTGTAGTTTTTTGCGAGATGACACTGGAGACAAGATCCTTCACACGCTGGTTTCATTTTCGACATAACTGCTTACAAAGGGATTTCAGTAAAGTCATTTCAATACAGCACGTTTTGTATAATCACTTTGGTTTGTTTGTCCACATCAAACCAAACTTTATATTTTAATTAAAATCTGGAAGAAGCTAAAGCATGAATCACACATTAACGTTGCTTCTGGACATGTAATCAGGTAAATTGTTGCAGCGTTTTGGTTTTTTTTGTCCCAAAGGGAATAATTTTGTCAAAATTTGAAGCATGTAATGTTTTAACGTGTCAATAATCTCCTGTGCATAAAATATAAACCTGTAGTTTAAACTTTACGTATTAAAATTCAAAATGCACATGGGCTGAAATAATACCACTGGTATTTCCTTCTGTAATTACTGTCAACTGTGTCACTGTACAAATTGAGGTTTTTATCCTTAAGTTATAGTGAAGAAAATTCCCTTTAGTGTTTTTTTTTTTTTAGGTCGTTGGCTTTCTGTTGTTTTCAGAAATAAGACGTTTGTGTTAAGGGTTGTCCAACAAAGTCCATCGGTGAATTAAAATAAAGTGAAAAATAGAAGAAGCGCAGTTAACCTGACAGCTGAAGAAGAAGAGAATTCAAAGCTTAAACAGCGGCGTCGTCTAAACTGAACCGTAGGCTGCGTTTATACCTGAGGATCGATCTCTGTCCGATCACCTGCCGTCGTTTCATCCAGAGATGAACAGGCAGAGCGTGGCGAGGTCTGCTCCTGTCGAGTGAAGCTTTTTCACTCGAAGTCACAAAACAGAAGAGACGTTAAAATAACTTGCTTTAAATATAAAACAGCTTGTTTTCCTTCATGCAAACCCAGCAGACACCAGCCAAATGCAACGTTTACGCACACTGACATGGACAAATACTTAAAGATGGAGGAATGAGTCTTGCTTCTCATTAAGAATCACACGGCCTCCCTTTCGCACTATGCAATAAAAATATTCATTAACTGAGGTTTAAATAGTCGACGAATGTATTTATTTCAGTGCCCTTTATTTGAGATACTGCATTTGATACTAAAAACAGATGGAATGACCGTGTGCAGAACCATCACCCGACTGTACTGCGCAAACTGTCATTTTTCTCAGATAGGATTTGCTAAAGTCACTGTATGCGCTAAAAGTACCGAGCAGCAGCAGCGCCGACGTCAGCAGAGCGTTTAGCTGCTAATTTCTTGTATTTTTTCGCAGACACTGATGTAGCAATGCAAAAAAAAAAAACATTAGGAAAAGAAAAAATATAAGTCTTACATTCATTAAGCATACACAAACACAGCTCAGATGTGTAAATGTTCAAATGTAACAGCTTAGCGATTACGCAGCATGTCATATTTTGTGTCTGCGGCCTGTTCTGCTGCCCCCTAGTGGCAAGCTGCGCACACCGTCAGGCTTTAAAGTTGCGAATCAGTGCCTTGAGTTACACACAGGATCTGCACTGCACCGAAAACCCTTAAAAACAGATGAACGATCATGTCGTCGGTGTTCAATGAAACATAAGTTCCTCTGTTCGGAAGTGTTTTAGCTTTCGGACACATTTGTTGCACGTTTTCACTTGTTGATTCCTGTGTAATGCTGATATCTGAGTACACGTGTTTTGAAGATACAATAAATCTGTTGATGCTGCGCGTTTGCAGCGTCTAATGCTTTAGGTTGTACAGCTCCTATGGGGACTGTTGTTCTAAATGAGTGTGTACATGTTTTTTACTGTATGTGATGTGATGTGTATGTGACGACCTGCTGCTGCTTTTACGTGTGTGAAAATGCAGTTTACTTATGGCATAAATGTGCTATTTTCGGTTTTCCGTTTCACTTATAGCTCTAAATATGATTTTATGTGTTGCATAAAAAAAAAATGATACAGAACTACCAAAACAAACTTGCCCCAATGGCACAAATTTAAAAGGACATATATTTATTTGTGTTTTCATCAATAACATGTCCATCAGACAGACATGTACGAAGTCCGACCAAAACTTACTGCACATTTCTTTTTACCGGAACACTCTAAAGTTGCTCGTGTTTTCTCGTTTCATCTCAGCTTTTACTATGTTTCAACTTTTATGTTTTTTTTCGGTGACTGATGACTCTCACTGTGACTTTTTCAGGCTAGAAGAGAACTATGAGATAGCTGAAGGTGTTTGCATTCCCCGAAGTGCCCTCTACATGCATTACCTAGACTTCAGTGAAAAGCACGACACGCAGCCTGTGAATGCAGCCAGCTTCGGGAAGGTAGGACGCATTAAAGGAAACCTATCGGTCCCATCAGCTGTAACTCAGAACCCTTTTTTTAAATGTCTGGAAAACATCATCGTCATTAGTGAGTGACTTCCTGTAAAGTGTTTCTTGACGCATATTCGTTGTTTTTTTTGTAAACATGCACTGAAACTTCTGAACGAAGTCTCTAAAGAGCTGCGGCATTGAAAAAATAATAATCAGCAACTGGTTTGACAATCATTTTTGTGAGTTTTTAAACAAACATCTGCGTTCGCTCAATATTCTGCATCTTTTTTGCTTCACATGAGAATCAGTGAAACGTGTTAAAGTTTTGAAAAAAGCACTCTGAAGACTTTTTTTCTACCTTTAATAGGGTGAACGATTTATCGCTTCATCGATTGGTCGCCAACTATTAAATTCATTTCCAACTGTGTTTCGGTAATTGATTCAGCGGTTTCATTTATTTTTTTGAAGAAAAGAGAATGATCGGAGCTTCTTAAACATGAATATTTTCTGCATTCTCTGTGGCGATGAACTGAAAATCGGTTGTGGATCGAACAAGACAGCTTTGGGAAACGCTGATCGACATTTATCACCATTTTTCTGACATTCAGAAGCCAAACATTGACCAAACGAGCAATTGATTCATCAAGTAAGTAATCGGCAGATTCATCGACAATGAAAACAGCTGTTAGTCGCGGTCCTAATCATTGCAGCTTTATACCAGTTTTCTCACAGAAGTTGATGCAAATCAACAGCGGGACATTATATCCCCAATGAGGGCAATAATCTTGTAGCGTGAGCGTTTGATGCCTGGATTGGTTTAGTGGCTGCTGTTGAAGTAATATCAGCTCCAGCTCAGTGTGAAGCAAAGCTCTGCGGTCGTTCTCCCTGAAAACCTCTGAACACATAATCTAGAGCCAAAGGAGATGTGCTTTCGTCTGTTCCCACAACCCCAAGAAGTTCCTCAGCCTTCCTACCCCCAGCCATCCCCTGTACCCTGTACCCTGGACTCTGGCCCCAACCCCCAACCCGGCCCACCCCCGCCCCTCCGCAGCTCCTGTCGGAAGATATTGAAAAAGAGAAGGGGCCTGGATTAATGTGTAATTAAAGGAAATTTGGAAGGGTGAGATGTTGCGGAATGTTAGATCAGTGGCTGGAGCAGTGTGGGGTGTCCTTTAGGAAGGCTTCATTGATTCAGGACAAAAAAACGAGAGAGGGCCCGGACTGCCTCCCTGTCTGCTCATTTATCAAGCGGGGCCTGACAGAAACTTCACAGCTTGGCCTCTTTTTTCATCCCACACAATGGAGCGCTACACTGTTTGCTAAAGTTTCTGCACCAGGAGCTGGGCCGAGGAGCCAATCTCTTTGGACAAAAAGAGAGGAAAGGAAGAAGGAGGGAGTGGAAAGTGAGAGAGAGAAGGAGTGAAGACGGGCGGGTGGGTGGATAGACGAGGGGAGACTGTGGATATAGGGAAAAAAAAAAAAAAAAAGCGTAATACCCCTGAATGTCATAAATGGATGGCTCTAAACACTTTTTTCTAAGACCTCCCCGTGGCTGCAGCTATGAGACTTCTCCTCAAAGACGTTATTAAGCACTTTCTCATAAAGAGCTGAAGACAGGTTACAATGACAGTTTTTTTCTGTTAAGTAGTAGCTTTATCGTGTAAAACAAATTCTTTCAATGTCAATAATAAAACCACACACACCGTATGTTTACCTCAGAGTGAAAAAAATACACACAAGTTGATATTTTAACAACATTTGACCCCTCGTGTCGCCTGTTTTCATCCCATTTCTTGACGTCATCAACCGCCTGAAGCCGGTGTGACTTTATTATCACTTTAAAAATCATGTTACAGATTTTTATGTGTAGCTTCAACACACCGGATAATGTCGGCGTGATGACTGTCAGGCCACAAGCCGAAACGTGCTGGTCTAACATTATTAAAGTTGCTCTATATACTATATGACCCCGCTTTAGCTTCAACTCATTGACAGTTCTGTGGTTTTTTTCCTACAATTAACAGATCATAAGGCAACAGTTTCCGGCATTAACTACCAGACGACTGGGGACAAGAGGGCAGTCGAAGTAAGTCGCTGGGATTTGGGTTTTCATGAGAAAGTAACTTAAAGCGCACACATTCTCATTTGATGTAAAAGCACGTTGATCAGACGTGATAATGCGTTAAAAAAAAAAACTTTAGCACACACTTATTTGCCGACTCTTTTTTTAATCCAGTGTTTTATTTGTCAAGGTTCTACAGGTTGTTAATTATCCACCCGCTGGTTTTGTTTTTTTTCTCAGGTACCACTACTACGGCATCGCTGTGAAGGAGACCTCTCAGTATTATGACGTGATGTACTCCAAAAAGGGAGCGGCGTGGGTGAACGAGACGGGGAAGAAAGAGGTCACGAAGCAGACAGTGGCGTATTCACCGCGCTCCAAACTGGGGACGCTCCTGCCAGAGTTTCCAAATGTCAAAGACCTAAATTTGCCCGCCAGCCTGCCAGAAGAGAGGGTAAACAGGAGTTTTAAAAGTCCATCCTTACAGCTAAACCCCCATCCCCTCCTCTTTTCCACACTCCCCCCCCCCTCCTCCTCCCCCTCCTCCTCCACACACACCTCTCAGTGCCATCTCACCATCACGGTGCCCCCTCTGGTTCCAGCCTTTTATCTGCCCCGGGACCTTCACCGGGTTTGGAGAAGGACCTTGAGGATTTATATGCTGGCTCCTCACTAACTCTTAATCTTTTGGGGGAGATAATAAGATCTAGCAATGGACAAAAGGCAGGCACTAGCTGTCCGACTTTTAAAGAGGGGGCCATGATTTTAAATGGTTTGTTTTTTGCTGATCTCTAAAGCTCGTTTTATATTCCTCCGCTCCAGCTTAGACCTGTAACATGTATTTATTGGTTCACATGCTTTGTGCAAGATTTATTTTCTTGTTTTCGGACCACTTTTCTTTTTTTTTTTTTTCTTCTTTTTTTTCTTTTTTTTTAAACCAGAAGAGGCAAAAAGCCGTTACGTTCGTGATGCGTTGAGATTAATACTGTGTTTTTTGCCCGTAGGTGTCAACCTTCATCATGATGTACAGAACGCACTGTCAGAGGATACTGGACACAGTTATTCGAGCCAACTTCGATGAGGCAAGCTTTATTTCGATTAAACCCAAAGTGTGTTGTAACAGACATTTAATGTTATTTCCCATAATATTAAATGTCATGGTGTGTGCGTGGTGCCTGCAGGTCCAAAGCTTCCTGCTGCACTTCTGGCAGGGCATGCCGCCCCACATGCTCCCTGTCCTCGGCTCCCCCACGGTGGTGAACATCGTCGGTGTTTGTGACTCCATCCTGTACAAGGCCATCTCTGGGGTGCTGATGCCCACCGTCCTGCAAGCACTGCCTGACAGGTGAGCATGAGCTGTAACCCTTTTTCTCTTAACTCTTCATAAAACTGGACAAGATGGCGTGTTTTTACATTTTATTCACTGCAACAACAAAAAAACCCCGATCTAACCAAGACTTGCGATCTTACATCCATCTGTAAAGTCTTACTGTTTTGAGAATTATATACTATTCAGGAGCAGATTCTGTAAGATGAGATAAGATATGTATATATGTAAGATATGTAAGATATTGCTTTAAGAATATCTATCTTTTTTCCTTAAAATCTTGACGTTATTTGTTTTACCTGCACATCAAGTAGAGCTGCACAATTAGTTGAATTACAATGTCAGCCTGTGCAGTTATATATTCGCCAAAGGCTGCAATTGAAAGAGTCAGTGTGTGTCTTATGATATTTTGGATTTAGTGACACAGAGAGGTTTACTGTGTAAAACAAGCAAAATGAATGTTTTTTTGCCCAGTTTATGTTTGTATGATTGAGTTGATAACCAAGCAAATAGACTCAAATCGCAGTATTGTCCACAATAATCGCAACGAGGCTTTTTCACCAAACCGTGCCGCCCTCACATATTGCTGTCAGAGATACTGCTGTTTTGACTTTAACAAAAGAATCGTTGGGTTTATTAAAATGAACTGTGAACCAAATTTCAGGCTACACCACCTGCAAGTGTTTCTGGACAGTTTCTAATTCATAATCTAAATAATGAGACATAGCTTGCAGACAAAATTAAAAATGATGGAAAAAACAGATTAGACAATTTATTGTCCAGTCAGCTGACAGAAAATGAACTGGCAACTGTTTGAGTTTGGCACCAAGCCGTACATTTACTGATCTCAGCTCCTCACGTGTGCTTTAGTGTTTATCTGTTGCAGAAAATGGAATATCTTTGACTGGTTCACTCACTACTTTAACCATATCTCACCGTTTTTCTCCTTTATGTTGCGTTTAGTCCAAAAGTAATTTAAAAAATGATGAAACATCACCTTTGATGTGCATATTTAACCATTTTGTGGCATTTTATGCGTGAAATTATTTATCAAGAGAATGAGCCGAGAAGAAGTGGAAGTATTTTCACTTCTAAGGATAATAAATGTACGGTATATATAATAAATGAATAAATGAAATGTTCATAAGGTATTTATTGTGACTCTGTTTTCCCTCATCCTCTCAGTTTGACTCAGGTTATTCGGAAATTTGCCAAACAGCTTGATGAGTGGCTGAAGATAGCACTTCACGACCTGCCTGAAAACCTGAGGAACATCAAATTTGAATGTAAGTTAAAGAAAAAAAAAATCCACATTTTCTCACGGTTTTGTCACATAAATATGAACGCTGCATTTTTACTATGTACGGTTAAATGACGATAGGATTAACTCTTTTTCTCTTCTTTTTGTTTTTAGTATCCAGGAGATTCTCTCAGATCTTAAAGCGGCAAACATCATTAAATCATCTATGCCAGGTGCCTATCACAGTCTGAATTTTTTTAATAAAATCCATATGAGTAAACACCGATAAGGGACATGGGTATATGCTCGTGTCAGTAATATTGTTGATTTATCTGTCCCCAGGCGTCCAGAACTGTGATAAACAGTGCTGACATCACCTTTCAAATGCTGGAGGACTGGAGGAATGTGGACTTGAACAGCATCACCAAGCAGACACTTTACACCATGGAGGACTCACAAGAGGAGCACAGGCAGCTTATTATCCACTGTAAGTCCACGCATTTCAACTGCTTCCACTCAGACACACCCAGCCAGACCGGACCAGACAGAGAATTACACTTTACGTGAATACAAATAACAAACCGAGAGACAATCATTCCCACGACCGGCAGAGTCAAGCTGTAATGATGGAGACCAAAAGGTTAAACAAGTTCACTCCTCTCTGAAACACCCTGCGGAGCATCTCCCATTCATCCCAGCCTCGCTCTTCTGAATCGGTTCATGACGGGATCAGAGGTCGCAGATGAGCGGAGGCTGTTGAGTAAAGATGCATTTCCTCAAACTGCATCCAAATCTGTTTTCAGTGACAAGGGATGCAATTTGATATTAATGGACAGAGGCCGATATAAAATCATGTTGGCTTTGGAGTTCTGTTGCATCTGAAAAGTTGAAGAATAAAACCAGATGAAAATTGCTGAAATGAAGTTTTATTTCACACGCCTGCATTGAAGTAGATCTATTCTACATTCAGCGATGAATCCCTTCGTGCTACGAAGAAGTCTTAAAACGTCTTACATTCATTTTTTTTTAGATATTGGGCCTCAGGAGTCATTCAATAATCTTACATTTTAATTTGCGGCTTAATTGCCACAAACATTTGACCTAATTTAATCTTATCATTTTTTAAAATTTCTTTTCACAAGTTCTTCTGCATAAATATCCACAGATTTGGTTTAATAAAGCTTCAAACCTGTCACTGAATCCAATACTGCCTTTTTACTTTATATTTTCACGTAACTCATTAACCTAAATCACTCCCAATAACCATATTCCACATAAAACCGACCTCTACATGGGACCACATACTGTATACTTACCTTCATATTTACCCGCAATGCTTGAATAAGAAAAAGACTTTTCAAAATGTATCTCGTGAACGTCTAAAAACAGCAGTAGATTCAAGTGTGTGATACCTGTAGAGTAACTTTTAAACGGACTTTCCCCTTCCTTTCACAGTGTATCAGGAGTTTGACCGTTTATTAGAGGAGCAGTCTCCGATCGAGGCTTACATCGAGTGGCTGGACTCCATGGTGGACCGCTGTGTCGTCAAGGTCAGACACCACATGCTTTTCTTTTTTACTCATTCGCTCTGTGACTCAGCACATTCCTGCATACGGCATCTCTGTTTGGTCCATGTTGCACTGGTGAGACCGATAATGTTTGGTACCAAATTTCAATATCTTAAGGGAGTAAGTCTGCTTTTTTACCAAGATCCAATAACGTTGTTTCCCATTAAATACCGAGACGCTACAGTTTAAAGTGTCCCAACACAGTCTCATAATGAACCAAAACTAGTTTGACACACGTTATGTTGTGTTTTGCACACTTTTCTTTTTGGTAAAATGAATTTCTTAAACTTGGCATTGACAAAACTGTTGTTCAAGAACCAGTTTCAAAGTCAAGATATCAGTATCAAAAATGTTTGAACAACACACAGCCCTAGTTCCATGTTACGTTTTGAGAAAATCAGTGGGATTTTCACTCCAGAAGTGCCATCATTTGCCCCTAAAGAGACACCTGTGACTTAAAGCCACCGCTCTCTGTCGTACACAGAGGCACTTACGCTGCAATCCTCCTAGTTAATGATGTCTTCAAGCTTCCCATTTGCGTCCATTATGTGCCAGATATGGGCTTGTAAAATTTGGTTGCCCCGGTAATGTCTTGGACGGCCCAGACAATAGTTCAATAGGAAGGCGTGTCCCCGGGGGCAAATTAAATAGTTGACTTGTTGACATGTTTTTCGTTCCTGAGGGTTAAGCCCCAATACGGACCTAGGGGTTAATTCTACCCCGGCATCCCGACCCTTCCCCCTCTTTTCTCATGGAAATGTTCTCTCTAGGTGGCAGGGAAGAGGCCCGGGTGCCTGAAGAAGGTGGCCCAACAGTTCCTGCTGATGTGGTCGTGTTTTGGTACCAGAGTCATCCGGGATATGACCCTCCACAGCGCGCCAAGCTTCGGTGAGCTGCTAATGCCCTTTGTCACGCTGTCATCAATACTAAACGCAACATATAGGAAATGTGTGTGTGAGTGCAACCAAGTTATTTTAAATTGTCTGAATGAGAACAGAAGGGAGGAAGACTTTGCACATTTATTTAATGAGACGGGGGGGGGGGAGTATGAGAGGGACAAAAAGCTGCAAAAAGGCTCATACGCTAACTTGAAGACATGAAGTTCTTTTTGGAAAATGTCTGTTTGAGCCTCAAGTCGAAAGCCAGGAGCGAGCACAAACAAGTAAAATGGCTGTAGCTTTATTAGCGTGCGGTTCACGACTGCAGTTTAAAGTAAGTGAAGAGCTGTAAAAGAGAAAGAAAAGAAAATGGCTTCTCTTTCCTTCGCTCCTGTCCTTTGCCCCTGTCTGTGAATATCAAAGACACAGCTGGTTGCAGTGTTTTGATAAAGCAGGTCTCTGTGCACAAACAGCTAATTAACAAAAGCCGCCCCTCCCCTCTCCCGATGTGTTTGCCTGTCTTTTCCATTTTATGACCGGTCAGTATTACGCCCCGCTCCCTGAATAGCCGCAAGTGTTTATTATGCACACGGCGGCCACAGTGATCGACACAATGACACAATTGTGACACTCCCTTCCATGCCATGGTCCCATCTTCTGTGCGACCCAGGGGTCAGCTGACATATTTCTCGATACGCGGAAACAACTGCAACTGTTTTGTGTTTTTTTTTTTTTTTTCGTCTTATTTTTTATATACATAGCGTCCATCCTGTCGTTCCGGAGGATGTGATGTCATCTTATAATGGCCATAATCAATTAACCCAGAACATAGAAAGGCTTATTGTTATTTTTTTTTCACATGATTCATAGTCAAGTCACTTGTTAACACACACACACACACTTGTTCATCACCATAATCACAACTTCTGATGTACAAAGTGTTTGTGTGTCCGTCTGTGCGCAGGGTCGTTCCACCTGATCCACCTGATGTTTGATGATTACGTGCTTTACCTGATGGAGTCTCTGCACTGCCAGGAGCGAGCCAACGACCTCATGAGGGCCATGAAGGGCGAGGGCAGCACAGGTGAAGCCGCTCTCCTCACCAACTCAATGCAAAAAAAAAACAAAAGAAGATGCTTTATGAGCAGATGGTGGAGATTCCCAAACCGATGTCAAAACAGTATTTGTTGTAGAAGTGGAGCGATTCATTGGGTTAATCGGCACCAACGGGACATTTTACAAACTATCGGTATCGGCAGAACTTTGGCTGCAGTTACTGACTTTGAGGGAAAATAATTGCTGAAAATACCTGGATTTTTTTTTATTAGTTTGATTTATTTTACGTATTTATCGCTTCGACTTAGATGTTCAGTTTAACGTTTAAGTGTTTTTTGGGGAGAAAGCTGATATCAGCTGATTATCGTCTACTGTTATGTCAGTATAATATGGATTTATTTCACTCTCTAAACTGAGAACCTCGGAGATCTTTTTCATTTTTAGCAGTCTACTGATGCTATAATACTTTTTTGCAGCTTACTAATGGCTGAACTTGCTTGAGTAGGTATTGCACACACACTCAGGTGTTTTACTGGTGCACTTTTATGTACGACACAGAAAGGGTATGACTTTCTAACAGTTTACTTGTGTGTTCAGTTCGGGGTTTTCCCTGGGTTTGTGGAGGGCTTGGCTTTGGTGCTGTGATGGGTTTTTTTGGTGTTAAATGTGCGCTTTTATTACAATATTTAGAAAATAGCTCAAAGAAACACGCAACAAAGCTGCTCATTGATGAAGTCAAAGTGCAATTCCGGTTTCATGAATAATAGAAATATTTTCAGAAAATACACTGTCTGTGGCATGTTTTCTCTCCAGAGTGGTAGAAAACCCTCAGCAGAGTTTTTTTGTTTCTTCAGCGTGGGTGCTGTCTGAGTCTTGTAATGGAAGGAAAAGCCATTATAAGACTTGGATCCCCATTAGCTTTCACCACAGCGGTTGCTATTCTTCCTGGAGCCCTACAGTAACAGCAGATTTATTTCTTTTCCCTGTCGTGTTGGATTGCTTAATGGCCTTAATAGTCTTCTCTTCGCACCTTCAGCAGAGAGAGAGGAGGAATTTACGCTGACAGAGACCACTCCCACCT
>JAPQRN010000022.1:8364397-8376732 GCA_037367275.1 Coranthus polyacanthus
ATATGATGAAGAGCTCCAAACCACGTCATAACCAGGATCACAGCATTGTCAGAAAACTTTGGACAACCTTTTCTTCTCCCACGTTGGTGAAAAGACCAGTAGTTTCTTCATAATTACACAGTTGTTCTGAATGCAGGATAAGGAGACCGTCTCTGTATCCTAACTCAGAATACGTCTCCATCAGTAGGGTCATCTGGACTGAGCTGTTCGGTGTTGAAAACCTTCCCTGATCCGTTCACAAGAACGAATGGATCGCACACAAAAGCAGAAATACAAGGTGTTTCAAATAGAAAATCAGACAGAATGTAGTCATCGTAGTCTAATTTAAGTCTTTTAAAGCCTATTGAAAGTCTGTGAAATGAATCTATATGGTAGAAAGATTATACAAATGACCGACATTTCTCTGTCGTTGTCATATTTGTCAAATTTGTTGTTTACTTCTCGGGCAAGTAGGTATTTAATTGTGGTGATGCGTCAACTCACTTTGAAGAGACGATCTTTGATTAAAGGATGAAAACTGAGGATAAACGTCGTCACTTCCGCCATAAAGTGAAGAAGAGGAGGAGGAGGAGGAGGATGTTGTTTTGGGATGTCTCTCCCGCCAAAGTTACCCTAAAAAAACAACCCAAAAAAAAAAATCAAGAAGAATTAACTTTTGTCTCATCGTATCTTGTCCGCCTCCTCGTTTCTCCTTTCTGGCCCCGCTTTAAACCCAGAAACTTCTTCTCTGGTGATAATTTTCCAATGTGGCGCCTGACATCTCCCAAAACCCTCACATCATTTTCACAACACTGACGCTACTCCTTCGCCCACGTCTACGGGAGAAAATGTCAGCAACCGACTCACTGTTAACTAAAATATGACACTAATAACGGCCATTGCAGACGGTGATAAGTTGTTGTTTTTGTTTTTTTTCACAGCGCGACTGCGTGTAGTTGTGTGAAAGCAGCTGTGGACAGTGTGTACCTCTGTGTGTTTTTATGGGTGGAGACTGAGGTTGTCCTCCAAAAAAAAAAAAAAAAAAAACACACATAGGCAGACAACAAAAGTGAGCTTCACCAGCAGCGGCGGCTCCATAATTACAGGCTTTAAAAACCTGGGAGTTATCCCGGACAGTAGGATCGAAAGCCCCCCCCCTCCCCGCTGGTACCGTATCCGGTGTTCGTTGGATCGGTTTGTTAACGTTTATCAAGGTAAGTGCCAAATTAGCTCGTTGGGAGGAGGGGGGGGTTCAGCTGTTTGTAGACAAGTCAGCCATGAAAACTTCAGCAGAACCAAACACTACTCAGGAAAAAAGTTACACTATATCACCCGACGGACCCGCGTAAGAAGCCGAACCGGGTCCTGGTCGACGGGTACGGACAGCGATATCGACACGACGCGCGGTTCGCGGAGCACTTAACGGTGGAAAACTTTTAGTGATGTTTGGTATTTGCGGGGAGTGACGTGTCTGTTTTGATGCCTCCTCGGCTTGAAAGACTCGACAAATCGGCTGCGTATGGCGTTGAGACTCGGCTAAGGCGAGTCTGCGACGACAAAAACGCGACAAAAAAAAAACCAAAAAACGTTTGTTTGTGTTTTTTCTGTCCTCTCTCTGGTCGGAAAAGCGAAACGGCGTCTAGTTTTTTTTTTTTTTTTTACGTGTACTCGAAAGCATCCGCGGCTCTTAACTGTGTCTAGTCTAACGTTAGCTTAGCGTTCAAGCTAACGTTAGCAAAAACAAACAAAAAAAAACAACAACGACGCTAACGTCTAGTTATGCGGCTACGGATTTACATTATAAACATCCGTGCTGGTAGATTGAATATATTCAACTCACCGAAACCTCATGGTAAAAAATAAATAAATCTGGTTTATTGTCACCACAGCTGTTGGACAGTTCATATTTAAGCTAACACAGACCATGTTTGAGTATCATTAATTGTGTGCGTGTTTTTTTTTTTTTTAAATTCTCTAAAGACTTCATTATTACAACAATATGCAATAGGCCTCAATTTATAGTCCAGACAATGGCCCGGGAGCTGGAAACATCTTTGTACTTGACGTGTTTAAAGGTTCACTCTTATTTTGTGTCATGTTTCCCAATCCACACGCCAATGTAATATACCCATAAGTTATACTGAATTTAAATATATGGAATATACGTGTGCATGAAGGGAAAACGCATGGACATCTATTAGAAATTTGTTTACAACTACGTCTAGCTCATATAAAATATATGTACGTGCGCAGTTTTTGCTCTTTGTTTTCCATCAATAAAGGCCTCGTTATAAACTCGCATCCTCTTATATACAGAGGGTTTATGTATGTGATAATGTGTCACCTTACAGTTAACATTTACAAGGCAAAGTCACTCTTCATACAGGGCTAGAGGTCGACCTATAGTGGATTTTTAAAGCTTGATATAGTAATGATAGTCTGGAGCAGGAAAAAACCCATATCAGATGAACTTCCTGTAGCTGAAAACGCATTACACATTTGGAAACTAATCATCATTCACTTCATTATGAAGCAGATAACTGTTGAACTGACACCGAAGCCAAAGTAATTCATCGATAAATATGGAACTGAACATTAAACTCACTGTTAAAACATATCAGTGGGAGCAATTTCTTTTTATCTTTTGAGCTGTTATTTGTCCTCAAATTGTCTGTATAATATTGGCATCGGCCACTATCGGCTCCAACTTCCGTCCATACTGATCGCTTGTACAATATTCTCCCAGAACCCCAGAATAACGGGTTAATCGTACTATCTTGAATAGCACACGTTATATATACGTATGAGAACATCCAGGAAGCATCAACTTGCATTGACATTTTTTATTAGTCAGCATCGTGTTTTAGTTCGTGGACTGTTTCTTCAACCTGTTACTCAACTCTGTCACGGTGAACAGGTCTGCCTTGTTTTAAAATCAGCAGCACACCCAAAGGACGCTGTGGCCTCAATCTTTTTTACACATTGATCCACCTATTCCTGCTGAAAGTTTTGACATTTACTCATTTGTTTGGCCACATCATCACGAATGCTTTTCCCTGTCACTTCATATCTGTGTGTACTAACTACCACTGTGCCTTTCTATTATCGCCTTCAATTGTCTTATTTGCTTCTCAGAGAGATGAGTCAGGCAGAGGAGGTGCCTGAGGAAATGCCTGCATACCTCAACGATGAGCCAGTTGCTACAGGTAAGAAACAGTGGGAAATTTCAGTGCTTGTTAACGTTTTTTTTTTCTTTTTAAACGTGTTACATTCGCTATTTCCAGGTTCTCACTGTTGAAAATGTACAGGTTTTCTCTGTTGTCTTTTCTCTTTGCACATACAATACGTTTGGGTTTTTTTTTTTAACTGAACAAGCCATCTCCTTTAGCTGTGGAAGTTGAGGCTAAACAAATGTTCAGTTAGTCAGAAAAGCGATTTAAGGCATAAATTAATAACGCTAAGAAACCAATAATCATGAAAAAAGTCGTCTTCAACTATTGTCAGTGATTTCTGAAGCAAAAATGCTAAAACAACTTCTGTTTTCAACCTCTCAGTTGTAGTTGTAGTAAACCTGGTCAAAGTGTGCACCTCCATCACTGGGTTTCCTTTATAGTAGTGATGTAGAAATGGGATTGTTGGATTTCATGACATTACAGTTTGAATTTCATGTTTCAGGTACATTTTAAGTTCATCCATTTGGAAATGTGCTTTTATTTAGTCTTCGAGTTTGGTTTGTGATTTTATTTTATTTTTAGTTAGCTTTGCGAGTGCATAAGTTTGAGTTTTATGTTTATTTTGAGGAAATGACTTGCTTTAGTTTCAGGTATTTTGAGGAGGGCTGCGTGATTTTGTGAAAAAGTTGTATTGTGATTACTGTGGGCAAAATTGTGGCTCAAGGAAGTCGAGTGAAATTGCAATCAAGGAAAATGCACAGAATACTGATTTAGAAATGTCAAGTAGAACAACTTAAACTAGTATAAACATACAAAAACAAGACAAGAACAAAAAAAATGGACTACAATTCTGCATGTTTTACACAGACCCTCTCTCTGCTCAGTGTCACTGAATCCAAAATATCAACGTAAAATAGAAGTTGTGTTTATTTTTTTTTCCCATTTCTGTAATTAGATCACCCTAAACCTGGACCTTTTTAAAATTGCAGCCTTTTGCAATTATGTAATTGCACAGGCTGCGATACTGCAATTGGAATTCAATTTAGCATCCCTAATTATGAGGAAATACCTGATTTTATAGTGGCTGGAAAAGATAAGATCAAAGAATGCAGGACGTCCTGTATGGTTTACAAACCATTGTTTAAGCCTTTTTATTCTTGTACATCATGAACCATTAACATTGACTATGTTTATATGTGCAATATAATCCAGTTTTTGCCCTTATTCTGAAAAAGGAAAAATTCCGTTTAAGCTGTTTACATGGCTGATGAAAACGACTATTCCACTCATATTCCTGTTTACACCCGATTAAAAATGGTGTTTTTTCAAAGTTTTCCACCGTGTGAACATAGCCTCCCTCTTTTGTTCCTTCAAACGCCTTCTCGAAAAGGTCACTTTTTTCAATATTTGAAAAAGCTGAGTGTAAACAGGGGCCGTGAGTCGTAAACCTGCAGAGAAACAAACAAATGTGACGCATATTCCAAATTCGCTAAATACGTGTCCAAAGAATCCTCAATGAAACCGGAATAATATCGGCACGTCCCTCAAGTCTTGATCGGAAAAGGCTCATTGTTGTTTTTACTTGAATGAATGAAATTAGAATTTCACTACTAGTTTTATTTTCAGTAACTAATGATTCTGATGTGCATTTAATTAAAACCATGTCTCATTTATTGCTGTTTAACAGACTCGATATGTTTAGAACAACAGTATTTTTCATCTGTCTTGTTTTTTTTGGGGTTTTTTTTTTGGGGGGGGGGGATGTTTGAAAGTAACACAGTGAATCCCACAACGTTGATGTTGTTGTTGTTTTTAAATTCTAGACAACAACAAGGACCACCCGCAGACACAGCCGGGCATGTTCGGTAGGTTGGCGGGAGGCTTGTACGGTGCCACGACAGGTGCTTTAGGAGCGACGGTGGGCTGCGTGACCTGGATAGGAGGAAAGAGCCTGGACCTCACCAAAAGCGCCGCCAGCTCCGTAGCCGCTGTGCCTGCGATGGGCGTGGGGCTGGTTAAAGGAGGGGTATGCGCCGTAGCTGGAGGAGTGACTGCCGTCGGCTCTGCGGTGGCCAGCAAAGTCCCCATAGGAGGAGGAGGTAAAAAGAAGGACAAGTCTGACTGACGGGGAGAGGACGAGAGAGTGAACGCACACGGCTGAGACTGTGAGCTGAGCAGGAAAAAGAGCAACAGAGGACTCAAACGTTCAGTGAAGGTTTGGTGAAGGGTCTGGTTTTTAAGTTAGTTTGTTTTTTTTTGTCCTTAGTTTGTGTGTTTTGTTTTTTTTTATGTGATTGTTGTTAAACCCTACATTCATAACAGTCATACGGCAAGGACCCACAATGCAAGACCTAATAAAGACTCTCCTGCTTTGTTCAAAAGAAAACACTGCAGTTTTATATCACCAGTGAAAAATGTTCAAATGAAAAGGTCCATGTTTTTTTTTTTTTTTTTGTTTGTTTTTGACTTCGTCACATTCATTAGCTTTAGTACAAGAGAACGGCTTTGTAACTTAAATGTAAATGTTCTTCAATTTCGCAAGACAATCATTGATGATCTGTAACTGACAGTGAGGTATATTTTAGGGATTTCAATGTTTCGCTGTCCGCTGGCAAACAATGGTGTGTCGGTAAAAGAGCACAGTATTACTTTAATCTTGATTTAATCTTTTGTTCAGGATGAATAAGTGACCAAACAAAAGTCTTGACAGTTTACTTAGTTTCTAACTCTTCTGGCTGCGGACTGGCGATTTTGTCTGACATTTCCTCTGAATTAGTGTCGCCCTCTGGTGGCAGGTGTTCTCAGCTCACAGAAACTGCTGACATTTTTTGACACAGACTTCAATCGATTACAATGAATGTCATTTGAAAGTTGTCAGAGTATTCACTCCATTTACAGTTGTCGTGTTAAGCACTGTGACTGTGAAACCCGGCTGCACCTCGTTCACATTTGAATCACATTTGATACGCGACACTACTATGAGCTCTATTTTGATAGTTACTGTGACATGTTGGTTAGAGATAGAGACATTAACGAGTCTCCTTGGGGGGGAAAAAAAAAACACAAAAATATTGTGAGGACAGGATATTTTTAAAAAGGACTGTGTAGTCTCACATTTTCCAAGTGCACAGTCTCCGTTAATGCTTAGGGTCACTTTGTTTACTGTTGTACGATTCTGATTGCTGGATATCCTGACCTTACATTTTGAAGTTCAAGTTTCAAGTACAGCAGATTTGAAAATGTGCATTTACTCAAAGAAAGACCTTTTTTTTTTTTTTTTTATTATTCTGTCTTTAACTATAAAATGCTACTCAAGCCTTGTATTGTGCTTACAATAAGGTTTCCAAGCTGTTTAATCAGTGTTGTAGAGCGTTTGAAAGTTTGCAGAGCAATGAGAAGTGAATGAAACTTGGCAATATTATATTCAGGGCTTGATTAAATAAAGCACATGCTGAAAAGCTGGACGTCATCAGTGTTTTCTTTTATTTCAACTTCAAATGGACGATCGAGTATCAAATTTGACTTCGGTACTGGTTGCATTTTAATGCCGCGGTAGATTTTTTTTTTTTTTTTATCCTATTCATTCAATTTATATAAAGTATAAAATGACTGAATCACAGACTGAACACGGTATTCTGTATTTATTTGTTTGAAATGAACCCTTACATACTGATCTTACCTTCAATATATGGTCCAGTTCCCCTCAAAACAAGTATCTATACCTAATATAGAACCACAGGTCTATTAAAAATGTATAAACATCTTATCTGACATTAATAAAAAGGTGATTAATCCTTTATGAATGTTTTTCTGAGAGCAAGGGGAGTGTGTTTTTCATGTTTTACACAACTTGTTTATGGGGGGAAAAGCAGCTGCTATAACACAATACCATGTCCTATTTTCACCTACGACGAAAAAAACAAGATGATTTAAATATATTTGATTTAAAGTGAAACCTAAAGTCCATTTCAGATTCGGTCAGATGTGATCCAGAACAGCTTCAACGTACAAAGATTTGTAGAAACATTTAAAACAAAGTATTTCAATTTTTGCACTTTTTGGGTCACTTGAGGAAAAGTCATTACATTTCAGACATTTTACTTCTGTCAAATGTCAAACAGTCTTTAAGGTTTAACAAAATATTACTGCCAACAATTCTACAGCTTTGTAAATGTGACAAAGTAGTGAAAAACCAACATTTTCCGTATACGTGGACATTGGAGTTTTCTTGAAATTAATGAATGAAATGTTTATTTATTTTTTTTTACAAATGTAATACAGAAATAAGCTGGATTTAAACGCATGACAACAGCAATCCGGTTAGCTCAGTTACAAGTGCAATTAATATTCCAAGAAAATAATATGTGAAGGTCACGTTGAACGGCTGTCATATCGAATTTCTACTGAAAACCGCAGGTAATGTAATAACTATTTCCAAAGCTGTGTGTGAGTAGATTAAACTGTGTTGTATTAAAAAAAAGATACACACGTCAAAGCTTCAATACTGCGATCCACTTCTGCTCTTTCAGGTTAGATTACGTCCATTTCATTTCACACCACACAGCCGTTTATCCCAGAGCAGGCCTGATGTTTCAATACCCCCACCTCCAGCGAAAAAACAACCACCAGTTTGTATCGTCTCCACAGCCAATTAAAAGCCTCCGCGGTGTATTATGTAACGCGTTTTTTTTTTTTTTTACATTGCTTAGGTGGATTATTTCACCATATCAAGGTCGGGGACAAGGTCGCTGCCCGGATAAAACATCAGACTTCTGGGTCACACAGACCTTTTCAAAGGTCTCGGTGTTCCGCTTCTGGAATTTGTCACCAAATGTTTATTTTTCCTGTGCACAACTGCAGACATATCGATCTGTTCATTGAATTTGAAGCTTGATCGTGATGTGCACTTCAGCGCAAAACTTTAACAACATATTCACACGGGTTATTGACATAGAAATAAACCTCGCAATAGTAGGACCTTTTCGCTGCTGTTATTAACACGGAAACACGATGGTTGAAACTTGGGATGTCTGTTGTCTGCTAAGAGACAGTGAAAGGTTTTATGTGATCGATTTTTTATTATAGTGACTGTTGGTAAATTATCCAAATAGTGATTTTAGTGAAGTGTTCAGGATGTCTGGACAACTACAGAAAGACCACATGTGCTTTATACATTTTAATGAAGGTCCTTTCTGCAAAATCTTTAGTACTGACTTTGTGTAGGTGACTGGTTTGTGTCTGATAAACAGCAGCTATAAGTTACACACCAAAGACGGTGAATAACATTTTGAAATGTGTCTTTTCCTGTGCAAGATGTGGATCCAGTTATAACAAAGCTTCGGGAAAAAAATCATTACACAACCTGTGACTTTTCTGTGGATATTAAATAAAACAAACCCTTCAACGCTAATAATTCTGTTTGAAAATCATCAAAGGGGTTAAGTACTTGCAGCAGTTTATAAAATGCATTCAATAAAGGATGTATAAAACATGAAATACTGACAGAAGAAGAGGAAGACAAAACGCTGGTCGCTGGTCAGCGGCTGCGTATCTTGCAACAAATGAGCTTCTAACAAATGTTGCTAATTTGCAAGTTAATAAAACACAAAAATACACATTGAGATGGTGATTTTATTGGGCACATAAGAGGTCAAATTAGCATTCAGTATTCAGGTTTTTAGAGCTTTTAAAAAACAACTATATAATCAAGAGTAAAGTGGCAGAAATAAACAAAAATACACACAGTTACATGATACATTATTGACAATAGGAAATTTTTTTTACTTTAAGCTTCATGGTTTAGCTTCTCCATCTAGTTGCTAACCTGTCGCTCACAGTCCTGCTTGCAATTGGAAACAATCCTGTTCAGATATTTATTACCTGCTCTGAGTCTCTGATCAGCTGAAACTTTTCTACAATCACACGAGTAGGTTTTTCAACATGGAGTCAAATGAGGGAAAAGAGTCGACGTTTTGACTGTTTGTTATGTCTTAGTGACTGGGGAAAATGTAAATTAATGAGAGCTGTATTCATTCGTTTGTTAAAGAATGTGCCGCTAAAGCCAATTGTACAACATACAACATGAAAGAAAACATGCACTACAGTTTCAGTCCATCTGTTTTATGTACAGTGTGGTTCAACAACTGCTCATCACATCTTTTCAACTGATGTACTGTTACGTACACCTGAACTATCTTAACGCATTAAAGGGTTTCATTTTGGATTTACTGACAGAGAATGAAGAGAGACAGACAACGTGGGGAAGAAAGAGAAGGGCAGATTCACTGCTTCGTGGACTTTTTTTTTTTTTTCCTCTAACCTGGGTCGAGTTGAATCAATTCTACGACTTGAATGACATTGATTGGTGTTCATAATATCCTGTGCCGCCTCTTCTGACACTACAACATTAAATGCAGCCGTACATATTACCAGTTGTGTCAACACGTTGCACTTTGCACTTTGACACGATGTCAACAAAAACGTTTAAAGCTTTCTTTTTGGCTGCATTGTATTAAACTCATAAACTGGTGAGTCAGACTGTTTTTGAATTCTGAACTTTCAAACTAGATCATGACAAACTTCTTGAATACAAATTTCACTAATACAGAATACTAATACAGATATATTTCATTCTTACAGGAGCCATTACACACTCATCATTTGTTAATACAACATTTATACGACTAACATAGTACTTTAATTTCCCAAATCTTAAACTACTTTGTCTCAGTCAGATTGCTGAACTCGACACTCTACTGTTTTTAACTTTCAGGAGCTGCTGAAGATCAGCGGTCCGAGAGAAACCACAGCCTTCCTGTTACCCTTTTCCACAGAGCCAACGTCTCTCTCTGTAGACAGACAAACAAACATGCTCAGATTCAAGTGAAGTCAACAAATTCGTAATAATACATTCATAACAAATTCATCCCTTACTGTGTCTGAAGCATGATGGCTCACAGGTGCCGCCTGGTATAAGGTAACACACATCTGTGCTGCAGTGAAGGTACACCTATAAAAGGAAAAAAAAGAAGCATTAGCAGAGTAAAAGAAAATATATTTTTTGCGCAGCAGTTTCTTGTTAGTGAATATATTCAGTCATTACCTGATCTGTCGTGGGAACAAGTGATTCTCTGTTTACGAAGGTTAACATTTTGAACATGAAACGCCTGTGGTGACTCGGGAACTGCAGATCAGAGGAGGGATCAACTGGAATCAGAGTGGACGAGTATGGATCATCTCTGCTCGGACACCTGGGTGAAAAGATTAGAAGGTCAAGGCGCTGATGCATAAGTAAAAAAATAGCTGCAGATTCAACTTATGGTTGCAACATCAAATGCACGAAAATATTGACCTAAGTCCATCAAGAGTTGTCAGTTCAGCAGCTCTGTGTTTGTGACACAATGATTAACATACATTTTAATATACAGACAACCATACCACTGCTGTTTATTTTTTCAGTGCATGAGATTATTTCTAGCTCTGTTCCAAAGAGGCGTTTTGCATTTCAACAGTGACCCAAACACATACTTGAGTTGCTGAATTTGTCCTGAGATTATAATTATCGGTTTCACGTCCAAGAAAGGAACGATGTATCGATCTCATTCTATAATATCACATTTCTAAACCTATTATCAGAGGAGAGTTTTGAATTGATTTGATTTACCCATCCGTGAGGATGTCCCACTGTGGCATACTGTGAGGGCTGGGATGAGATGTTGTCCAACATCGACCAAGTGTCAGGTACAGAGCAGGATCTGTCCTGTCCATGAGCCGAACGTCCACATACACAGGGTCTCTCAGTACTTTGGTCACAGGGTAATCTGCCTCAGTGTAGAAAGAGCTGTAGGCCACGGCAACTATGAGATAAAACATACCACTTATTAATAGAAAAAACAAAAATGAAATAAACTATAGACACAACAATGCTGTCAGGGAGACCCACTTACGTTCATGGCAACCCTTTGTATAGCACTGTCCATTAGCCAGCCTCAGCTGCACTCTGAGTGGTCCCTGATCAGAAGCCGGCTCAATAGGATTATTCATACTAAATACTTCTTGAACCAGAGTTTCAGTAGACGTTCCAGTGTACTTACACTGGAAGACCAGTCTGAAAAAAGACCATGTACAGGGAGGACTAAGCAACATAATTCATAATACAAAATATTGTGTGATGAAAACTGATCACCTACTCATATTGGCTGTCCCTGGTAATAACACCAATGGGCCCATTTCCCACTTCAAATGAAGACCACATCTTGTTCTCATATATTATAGCACCAGACTCTTCCTAATAAATGAGAAAAAAATATTGGTTAAAATGTGTATAGACTTCATTTAAGGTTGTATTAGTGAAGAATAGATAAAAGTGAGGTCCTACCATAGCAACAGTGCCACAGGCAGTAACAGCAAACTGATAGATGGCGAAGGCTGAATTAGAGTCAACGTGCCTACAGCCTTGACCATATCCCAACAGTGAGATTGACTCCAGGTCAAGGTAGGGAAGAGTGGCATCTCTGGCAACTACCACAATGAACTGGCCGTCCCTGGTGCACTGGACAGTCACTGGTGGAGAAAACAAGGCATTGATATGTTGAAAGAGTAAATACTGCTAATCAAATGTATATACAATCAAACAAAGAAGTTGAACGTTCTTACTTTGATGAAAACGACAACATATTTACAACCTACCTGCTTTTCCAAAATAGCATTTGTTTCCATCAAAGCAACAGTGAATGGCATTGCATTCAGCAGCAGAGATATCAGAATGTCCACAGGTCACTCTTACATTTGCTTCCACATCACAACTCTGAGCAGGGGGCAGCTTTGGTAATTGAGGTGGAGGAATCTTTGGTTGAGGATACTGCACCACTGGTGGTTCACGAGGAAGCCTTTGGTGCTGTGGAGGATACTTCACCACTGGTGATATATGAACCGGAGGTCTTTGCTGCTGAGGAGGCAGTTTAGGATAGTTAGGAGGAGAAGGAGGAGGAGGCTGGGCCGGTGGATGTGGATGTGGAGGTGGAGAAATCTTTGGTTGAGGATACTGCACTACAGGTGGTTCATGAGGAGGCCTTTGCTGCTGTGGAGGATACTTCACCACTGGTGGTATATGAACCGGAGGTCTTTGCTGCTGAGGAGGCAGTTTAGGATAGTTAGGAGGAGAAGGAGGAGGAGGCTGGGCCG
>JAPQRN010000022.1:8387949-8408243 GCA_037367275.1 Coranthus polyacanthus
CATGTATGTGTCTGTTTGTGTGTATTGATGTATTTGTAGATTCTTGCATTTGTATTCTTGTGTTGTTTTATTTGTGATTATAAATGCTGTGTTTGTACATAATGTGCTTTGGCAAAACTATGTGTAAATAGTCATGCCAATAAAGCCTCCTGCTGCATTAAAATGTATGATGTATTTAGCTCATGAACTACTTTTTTATAAAATGTGTCAAAAAATGCAACACTCCACAGAGTAAGAAATATAACAACATGCACGGTAAAGAAGGTACGCTTAAATATTAACTTTTATTTTAATGTTGGTCATATCCTGATAAAGAGCAACACATAGTATTTAACAGGCAAACAATTCACACTACGGTCGTTTTGAACTTGTCCTTTATTAATCTTGATGTTCTTTTATTGTATATAAATAGATATTGTATTTATTCATTTGTAATGTAAGAAAGTTATTTGTACTGTCTTTATTTATTGTCTCCGCTGCTCTCTTGGCCAGTTCACTCTTGGAAAAGAGATTTTTAATCTTAGTGAGGATTTTCACCTGGTTGAAAAAAGGATATAATAAAAAAGAGCCACTGCTGTGTAATGTCTAGGTGGGGTAAACTAACAATAGGATATTTTCAGTCCATGCCGAATAAAATAGGAATGTTCCAGTTGAATTGTCTTCTTTTGTTTGCCTAATAGTCAGTGTCTGTTGCTCTTTTCCAGGAAATGACAAATATTGTCAATAAAAAACATATTTAAGTCGTGACTGACAGATCCTTTTTTTTTTTACAGGAAACACATGGGCTGTGGAGTGTTGCATTTTTTGATAGATTTTATAAAACGTAGTTCATGGGCTAAATGAAAATTATACATTTTAAAGCAGCAGTTAATTTATTTAAAGATATCACAGGATAAAAACACTGAGGACCATGTTTCATGTTTTGCGTACATTTAAGTTGAATAAAGGGGTCGTCGCTCATTTTAGTAGCGAGCGGGTTTTATTTTTCCCCTTTTGAGAAGTTACGAGTGGAGCCTACATCTCCCATAGTTCCAAGCGGCCTAATCTCGGTGAATCAGTGCGTCCGCTTCGCAGGAGAAGAAGCGACAGCGGCGACCGCTCGTTGGAGAAATGAGAGCTGTCAGATGAGCTGCTGCGAGAGCTAACGGGAGCGGTGTTTACGAGGCAGACATGTCTCTGTCATCCACGCAGGGCACAGACACGACCAGCCGGAGGAGGAGGCCGCCCGAACACGCGCAAGGTGAGCGGCTGGAGCTTACGTACTCCGCGAGACTAATATTAAAAAAAAAAAAAAATTAAAAAAACTTTATTCGTAACAAAAAAAAACGACTGCGTGTAACGCTGTAAACACGGCGTTCTCCCTCTCCGACCTCATAGCAAACTGTCTCCCACGGGCTGGTTATCCCAATAACAACAGAAAGTGCAAAGACTTGTCTGTCGTACGGGACAGTCACGATGAATTTATGAGGAGGTGGTTCTGTCAAAGTCCCTCACGTAGCCTACACCTGACAGGTTATAAAGGTGTAAACAAAACAAAACACACACACACTGCATGCGGACTGCTCTCGTGGGATGTAAAGAGCGTTTTACTTCTTTAAAACAGTCGAATATGCTGTTGAAACGTGTTGAAACTAGGTCTGCAATTAATAAATAGTCTATATTCACGACTGATTAAGTTCTTATGTCTTTAAAGTTAACCCCGTAAAACGCGAGAACAGAACCAAAATAAAAAGGAAATTTTTTTTTTTAAATTTTGATTCAATTAATTGCATTTTTTAGCCCAAGACCAAACGTTTTCCTTATGTACCAACATAGACACAATATGACACAAACAATATTTATCAGCCGCAAAAACCGGACACACTGTATGAATTCATTCATTGAGTTTCATCAGTGTCCTTCACAATCCAGTAATTATTAGAAAACTGAAACCTGAGGAAATAATAATAATAATCTGTGAGAAACCATAATGTGTTGTGAGCTGGTGTTAAAATATGTGCATGAACACTGGCACAATCAGTAACACCCCTGTGGTTTTCTTTTCATATCTGTATGTCCAATATTTCAGGAAGCAAAGACGAAAAAAAAAAGAGAAAGAGGAAACAAAGAAACACTCTACCTAAAGGTCTGCCAAAGAACTGTTTTCTTAAAAGGGGAAGTCACGATATTAGGCTTGGTTGTCTCATGATACCTCTTGTTTTCAGTCTTTTGTTTTTAATTCGTTAAGGCTTTATCTCTAAGGAGCCAAACCATGGTAATGAATGAATGAATGACCTAATTGCAGTCATGCCTCTGGGGAACAGAACAAATCCAGCTCTTGTCAGACAATCAGAGGAACTAATCACCTGAAATTTAGATAGATTACCCCCCGCCCCCTCCAAAAAAAAAGGGAAAAAAAAGAGTATGAAGAACGGATGATGCACACAGTATCTGTACATACATCTGTTCATTGAGAGAAGCAGGTCCACTCCAAACAGACTGTAGTTTGTCCGCTTCGTAGACCTTGAAGAAAAGCAGTCAATGCGATGCTCAGGGCCACATGCTGCTGTGAGCGCTGTGCATGTGATCGCTCCGTAACTGAGTTCTTAAAATGTAGGACTTGGAAAGGGTCACGTTTCTGAAGGGAATGTGTGTCTATTGTCCGTTTGGGCTGAGTCACCGTTACTGGTGATGGGGGGGGGGGGATCAGTAGTGTGACTCAGCACATCTGACTGTGCACTGTAAGGTGGGGCTGTAAGGTTTGCAGTGAGGCTGGGCGACATATAGAATTAATTCAATGAATCAAGTGTTCATTTTTGAATGATTTCCAAAAAAAATGCCTAAATTGCTAAATTGAGATCAGTGCTTTCTGGCTCAACAAAAACTCAAAATACAGTCTGTTTTTTGGGAGTGTGTTTCTCCAATCACTTCTTAACTAAGGTACTTTCTTTTATTTAATATAATGCACACTGATACCTTTGCAAGTGCCGTTTTTGTTATTGTTGTTTGTTGATATTGCACATAAATGCTGTATAGTTTTGATAACAAAAACTATTTTGACTCATGTTGTGTCTTTAATATTGGCAGAAAAGAATGAGTGAAGTCGTGAATCACCCACAACCCTGACAACAATCCTGCCATATTGCCCAGCCTTAGGCTGCAGTACATGCACCGTTCACGCCTACATGACACAGCCTTCTTTGATGGCCGCCGATTACGTCTTGGATGCCTTTTATCTTTATAAAACAAAAAAGCTGCAGGAAGACGATGATTGAGTAGAACATTTTCATTTTTGTCCCTTTATGTTAATATGATTTCACTGCTATTGCCCACCCCCCCAAAAAAAGATTATTAAACATAATATAATTCTATGATATGTGAAAATATGGCACATGTTAAAAAAAGAGTAATAGTCCACAGTAGCACAAGCACATCCTGCAATTTAAGTGTTCATTGAAAACCCGTGTAGAGAGGAGTGTCCATATCATCGTTTTTAAAATGTGTCATTGCAGATCCTCCGTGGGAGCAGAGTCCTCCAGCTTGTCACGTTCATGGACACCAGAACCATGACCAACTCTGTGGAGCTGAACGACCTACGTCAGCAGACGCCTGCACTCCATCCTCACTTCACTCCATATGTCCTGCACTGTGCACAACAAAATGCATGCCAGCACACGCATGTGAGTACGCATGCGTGTGTGGGTTTTCAAAAGCCAAGCGGATTTGTTTTTAAGTATTTGTTCGTCATCTTGCTGCTTGCCTTTTCAGGTCAGAGTCATTATGGTGGTGACGATAGCAGAGAGGAGCTCCAAAGCAAGAGAACCATCAGAGCAGAGAACGAAGTGGAGGCCAACAAGCTGGTCAACAATTACAGGGTGAGAGACCTGAAGACAAAGGTGTAAAAGTATGACGGTCATCCCTCAGTTCAATATGTGACGTCTGGTCTGTTTGTGTCAGTTTGGTTTCAGAAAATGGAAGAGCCATGTGACGGAGCGTCCCTTTGAAGAACGGTCAGACGTTGTAAAAGAACTTTACTCTGAACTGAACGTCATCAAGCCGCAAACAGGTCCAGGTAAAGGTTTTTTGTGCTTGTAGTGTGCAGTCAGATAATCAGACACAATATGTGTAATAAGTGTAATATCCAAATCACAGGAGCCGCCATTTTTCACAAAACATGTCATAACGTGTAATTACAAATTAAAAGTGCACCTGAGAGGGGATGCAACTCCAGCAAAAGACACACATTTTATCTGTGTTAAACATGCACATCTTCCCTGATGAAGTTAAAATGTTAGTCTGACTTGTATGAAAGAACAGACTTTGTGAGAAACTGCGAGGGAACGATGCATGTTCAGCAGTTTGTTTACTGAAGTACACGGCGTAGATCAGTTAAAAAGACTGAGACGCTGGACCACGGGCCTTTGTTCCGTTTACATTACCACATTTCTAAAACTGATGGAGAACCAGTTGGAAATAACCGTATCTGTGTGTCTTATTGTTTTCAGGTCATGTAATCACATGTGGAAATATACTGTATGTGTTTCTCTTTGGTTGGTGGGTCTCTGCGGTGTACCTGCTCGTCAGCATACTTATGTTCATCACTATCACGGGGGCGCCATACGGTGGGTGAGCTTTTAAGCAGGAGACAATCAGTGAGGCTCGTTATTTATCATTATACACTGGCTGCATTCATTATGTCTCTCCTTGTCTTCTCAGGTAAGCTTTGCTGGAAGTTGTCCTGCTACTTCCTGTGGCCATTCGGCAAGACAATCCACGAGGTACCGTTAGGATTCGTTTAGTGTGCGTTTCTTTTTCTACTAACTGAAATTGAGGAGAGGCACAGTAAAGCCTCTGGTTTCCTTTTAATGTGACTTTCGGCCCTGAAAGCAGAAGTGCTTTGCTTTTTCTGAGTAACGCCACAAGTCTGCAACACTGCCTTTCGCCGTTTACGACTGACTCTGTGCCAAGTTGTTATTGTAACACATGCACAGTTGAGTTCAGTTTACAAACACATGGCTAAACGCATTCAGACTCAGTGTTTCACTGTTCTGAACATTTCATGTCAATATACTGTACATTCCACTCATTTAGTTCGGTTTATTGTGATGATGTGAAATTTCAGAATAGTAGAGATCCTTTTTAGTCTCTTCATTCTCTGAGAGTTTACGCTGCGTTTATATTTGGTGGCATTTCCTTTACTTCACTATTTTTTCAGCTATAATAGAACGTCTTTAATAGAAGGGCATTTCTGTATTTGTGATTCTCCAGATAGGAAACACACTGAGGAGATGTTGTGAGGAAGCACCAGACTGTGATTGCATCAGCGAGGGGATGGATGATAACTCACCAGTTCTGCTGCCGTCACCCACCGAGGTCCCCATCACGGTGACGCAGGAACGACCTGTTCACACTCCCTACTGGGTAAATTGTCACATTTTTATACAAAGTACGGTAGCACAATTTATGGCCGAGGCTGATCGCTGCTGCTGAGAATAAGGGTCGACCAGTGTGGTTTTCAAGGAGGCTGATAAGTGATATTTGGAACCGATGTACACTTGAAATGAAAACTCCAACACAATACTTTTAAGCATTTGTTTAATTAAAAGCAAACTTTATCTTCAAACAAGTCCACAGCTGAATTTCTTAACTTAAAGTTAACTGGAAGTTTTGATAAATAAATAAACAAAATTGCTTCCCGATGTTTTATAAAATACAAAAAACTCGGAAAACTCCAATTTGTATGAAATTTGGGTCTCAGTAAGTATTCCCGCTCTGAAATGAATCGATTTTATCAGACATCGGATAAAAAAAAACATAACAATTCTGATAAATATAAAAAGGCTGAATATCAGATCTGATAGTCAGAAATGAAAATCATGCATAGTAGAGATGATACTTGATTGCTCTTCTTGTTGTGTAGCGTCGTTTTTCCACCTACGCGTGGCTGCTGCTGGGGTATCCTCCTCTGGTGGTCGTCCACTTCCTGGCCTGCTTCTTCTCCTGGATCCTGGTCTTCACCATCCCTGTTTCCAAGATGAATGCACGCACCTTGAGCGTCGTTCTCCTCTTAGCTCCCGAGGATGTCTTTGTCTCTACCTGCTCACAGAGGAAGGCAAGGACGAGCTCATCTGGAGAAATATGATCCTTGTCTGTGTCTATTTGATGCTCATACGTCATTATTTTTTGATTATTTTTACTCAGCATGACGTCTATGAGACCAGAGCCCTGCTGTGCTGCTACCATGCTGCTAACTGGTATTACTACAAATACACTGTTGATGGGATCAATGTGTTCGCTGTCAGTATCCTTTACCACTGCATTTGAAGGGTTGTGTTTGTGTGTCAATGTGTGCCATTTAAAGACTCGTTATCCTCCTTGACCCCACATCTCAGACCTCCTCCCTCTAGTAATAATTGCTATAGTAATTGGGTACATTGACAGAGAAAACCAGTACGCCAGCTCTGATGTCAAGTTTGCTATAGCAATCAGTTCCATCATACCTCTGTCCTATTACATTGGTATGGGCATTGCCAGGTGAGATGTTTCCTACACATTAAAACACACCTTTTAAAGCTTCAGTAGGCCATGTTTTTTTGCCATCACTGAGCAAAAATCCCATCATTTCCTTTCAGCGTGTTGTAATTTAAGTGGTTCTGAAAGGAAGCACGACTTCTGCACCTCCTATTGGCTCTGTTTTCAGGCTTTAGAAAATCTAGTCCGAGATGGGAGACTTCAACCAATCACGGGTTTTTTCGGAGAGGGGGAGATAACGCGCAGACTCTTGGTGTGTTCGAATTGAACTGAGAAATTCTGGGAATGTCAGAGTTTCCAGTCAGAAATTTCAACTGGAACCCCCCCCCCCCTGAAGTCTGATTTCTAACTCTGAAAATCATGCCACCTTCACCAACCCCGACTTCAAAGCCGTAGTAATGTACTGTTGATCAGATCCTATCAGTGCACATGTCGCTACCATTTTTGTATCTGCAGAATATAATGTAATCCATTGCTATCAACTGGTATTGGTATAACGTGGCTAACCTGGCTAAAATTGGTATTGGTATTGGTTTTCTGACTTGTTGTACTGGAACATAGTCAATTCAGCTCCGACTTCTGCCAGTAGCTGCTCTAACCTTAATACTTAGGCTTCATTTTTTTCATAGGGACATGAAACAGTATCACACGTGTCTTTACATTCAGTCTATGCTTTGGACAGAGAGGAGTGAGCAGCAGGAGGAGGGTGTGCATTTTCAATTCTGCCATTCTTTCTGATATTTGCCTACTGCAGCTTTAAAGTAAATTTAAGTGAAAGACAATATGTTAAATTTGATGCTACCTCATCGTCCCCTTTTTTTTTACTAACTGCTTCTGTTGTTCACTGCTGCCATCCTGGCATTTGCAGTATCTCAGCCCAGAGTAATTTTGCAGTGGGTGCGGTGGTCAACGCCACCTTCGGCTCCATCACAGAGTTGACCTTCTACATCACAGCTTTGCTCAGAGGTCACCAGGCAGCCAACGCGTGTCTGCAGGAAGTTGTGAAGGCAGCACTGACTGGCACGCTACTTGGATGCATCCTTTTCATCCCCGTGAGCCAAGTTTAGACAATATTCACACGTTTAAAGTATAAGCAATTTGAAGTTATAACCTTAGTGCTTACCAGCCCGTATTTTTTTTTAGTTCAACCTTTATGATATATAAATATGAATAAATAAATCATATATCACATGAACATTGACACATCATGTCTAAATGTGGCTGCATGCTTTGCTTTTCTCAGGGTATCTGCATGATAATCGGAGGGCTGAGACACAGTGAGCAAAGATTCAACAGTCGCTCTACCGGAGTCAGCTCTGCGTTGCTTTTCATCTCAGTAGGAGGCAAGTATTTAAAGAAATGTGTCTTCACCCAGCTGTAAATGTCAGTGGTGGAAGAAGTGTTCAGACCCTTTATTTAAGTGCCAATTCAGTAATCAAAAAATACTCTTTTAGAAGTAAAAGCCTTGTATTAAAAAAATCCTACTTGAGTAAAAGCACAATAGTATCAGCTAAATGTAGTTAAAGTACTGAAGTAGAAGTATTTTCTTGGTCCCTCTGACTGACCTATTATATATATATAGAGAGAGAGTGAAGTTTCAGTGTTATAGCAGCGTGTTACTGTTACATAAAGCTCTGATACACAGATCTGTAGACAGTTTCTGGACTTTTTCCTCTAATCTTCGATTTTTGATCAGATACTGGACGACTTGAAGATTTATTGAAATAAAACCATATGAGAAGATAAGAGGGAAGTGTTTGATGGAGCTGTTAACAACTCATAGACATCTGATATGTGAGCCCGACTACACACTGCCCTTTGTACGATGTCAGAACATAAAAAGGTTAACAACATGTTGTGGTTGAAAAACTTGTTAAATTATAGTCATAAAATCTTCATCTGAAAAGTATCTAAAGCTGTCAGAGTGGAGGAAAAAGTACAATATTTGTCTCTGAGGTGTAGTGGAGTAGAAGTATAAAGCAGCATGAAATGGAAATACTCACGTAAAGCAGTGTACAAGTACCTCAGAATTGTATATAAGTATAGTACTTAAGTAAAGGTGCTTAGTTAAATTCCACCACTGGTGCATTGTTGGTGTCAGACACAGGTTACTGATGACAACAAAACAATATGTAATACTGAACTTTCAAAGCGAGATGAATCAAAAAACTACCAATGCAACTGGAACTGAATTCCGTGTATTACTGATCTTCGTTTCCTCCACCAGGGGGAGCTCTTTGGCAGCAGTTCAGACTTACAGATGTAAAGATGTTACATTTATTTACTACAAGCAAAGAAAGCAATAACTGCTACAGAACATGTGTGGTTTATTACCCTTCAAAATACCAATTAAATTGCATTAGTGTTCAGCTTTTCAGGCAGACATGTTGTCCCTTATATCGTCGCCCCTCGCTGTCACCACCAGGTGTCTTTGCCCCCACGCTGTTCTCCAAGGCTTACGGGAGCCTCGTGTGCGACGCCTGCACAAACTCCACTGGAGGAAACAGCAGTGGGCCGTTTGTCTGCCACAACTGCCACTACGATCTGGTCAGCATCCACGAAGATAATGAACCACATGCGGCTCAGATGTACTGTATAATGTATGGTAATTTATATTTTTATTCAACAGAACAATGGCACGTTGTTCCGCAGCCATGTTGAGTAAGTATCTGAATATTTCTTTTATTTATACTTTGCCTGTTATATAAATACATCCTGTGCATATTTGACCTCCTGATACACCATCACTACTGTTTTTTCCAATGCATACCAGAAGTTTTTAAATTAAACTGCAGTCTCTTTGAAAAACTCTTTAATATCCAACACAATATTGCATGAGATGTCCATATCTGGCTTTAATTTTCAGCAGTGCGCTTATGGGAACGGCTCCTCCTCACACCAATGCACTAAGTTGTTAAAAAACACACAATATGGGGAAAAACTTTTCTCAAAGTCTCAAATTTCCTGTTTTCATACAGTTAAATTAAAGAAAATTATTGCACACCAAGAGTTGTAGAGAGGGAGATGATCACTGGAAATAGATTTGAGAGGAGGAAATAAAGTGGCACCATATGCATTTCTCTTTTATTAGATGTTGTTTCAGCCTTCGGGTCTTCTTCAAAATCAACATTCGATCGTAATAAAAGAGAAATGCATATGGAGCCAGAGTGTGCAACACTTTCCCTCCTCTCAAATCTATTTCTCTTCTGAATTTCCATTAAGTTATCAAACCGTTATCTTCTGGTAAGGTGATCAGTCATTCTAAAAGTGATGCTATGTTGTGGAAAGTGGATGACAGTGATGTATGATGATCTGATCTGATCAAACCAAAAGGTCCTTTGAATTTCTAAACTAGTACAGAAAATGCTATATTCTGTGTTTCTTTCACTAATTATGGGTGTTCTTGTGGTTAGGCCACTGGTGTACACAGTGTCTGCCCTTTTGCCCGTTGCCTACATCATTGGATTGTTATTCACGCTGAAAACGCACTCCTACATTTACAACATCCACGTTGAAGAAGGACAAGGTATGAGTCTGTTTGTAATTGTAGTTCATAGCTAGTAACAGAAATGCACGTCACCTTACTGTGCCATAAAACAGTGAACAGTCAGGTTACAGTTTTCTGATGTTAATATGCCAAACCTGACTGTGTGTGTGTGCAGCGACTGGCCACAGTGGGGCAGTAGTCCACTGGTCACGGTGGAGGTCTCTGGTCATCCTCATCATGGCCACTGTGCTGACGTCTGCCTGTGCTGACCTAACCACCGAGCACATCCAGCCCATCCTGAACCAGCCCAACGTCTCTCAGGTGTGGACAGTCATTCAGAGCTGCTCTGTACTTCGTATTCAACCGCAGACTCTGCTCATGTTTCCTTCTCTTTATCCAGTACTTCATAGGGGTCACAGTTCTCGCTATGGTTCCTGAGATCCCCGAGATTGTGAATGGGATCCAGTTTGCTCTTCAGAATAACATCAGTCTCAGGTAAACCTTACATTTAAAAAAAAAAAAAAGTACCTGGACAGTTCATATCTGTATCTAAATGACGTCTGTTTTTCAGCTTGGAGGTGGGAAGCTGCATCGCTGTGCAGGTCTGCATGCTACAGATTCCAATCCTGGTTTTCTTTAATGCCTTCTACGTAAGACTCGCTTCTCTTTTTCATTGATCCGCTCATAGCAACAACTGCTGTTTGATTTTTACTGTAATCGGGAGTTTACTGTAATCAAACATCTTTCCTGCTTTGCACAGGATGTAGGATTTGTGCTGTTATTCAGTGACCTGCACCTATGGGCCAGCATCTTCAGCGTGATTCTTGTCAACTATATCTTCATGGACGGCAAGTCGGATTATTTTCAGGGTAAGTTTTCAGCGTAGTTACTGTCGAAGAAATCATTCACCACCCAGTCGACGTAGAGCAACGGCAGAGGTGACATTTATACAGATGATCAAAATGTGAGTGGAGACTGGTATGTAAATACAGTACAATTTACAATGACAAAAGGCGGAGAGACTAAGGTGTCTGGCTTGTGTTTGGCAACAACAAAAGGGTATTCAATGGCGCAGGAGATGGCCTTTCAAATTCTACAGGGTAGGGCATATAAGGGGTCAATGTGCTGCCGCCACATGCTCAAGGATTTACTTCAGGATGAATAGCACAACAAAGAACAAAGTGTAGTGAATCTCTTGCTATCCTTCATGATTCATTCATCATCAGATCCTTTAAGACCTTTTTGGAGAGCATGTAAATGTGAACGAATGAGGACGTTTTCCTCACAAGAGGCAAAAAGCATATTGGTGTCTTGTCTGTCACCTCATACTGTACATCTGTCAGCCTTTATGGACCAGTGAGTTCTAACTCTACATAATGTTTGTCCATTTTTGAAGCTTAGGTCTATTTCCTTCCTTCAAGACAGACATTAGTTTGCATTCATTTTCCTATGCTTTGGATCAAGGTGTTTTATGTTGTGTATAATCTTTCACAACTGTTTGATTTACCTTAAACTGGCACATAACCACATGCTAATGTAGATGTGAGAACGGACATTTTCTTCTCTTCATTTTTTTATTATATTATCTTCTTTTTCGGAGGGAGTTTGGGGGGGTACCTTTTTATTTGTAGGGCCAAAAAGCACCACATTCCCGATATAGGTTTCTCTTGCTTCACAAACAGTTTCTGGCTACAATTAAGATCAGACATCAATCTAAATACACTGACAGCCAATGAAAACTTTGAGACAACGAAGTTTTGACGAGTGTTTCGTATATGTGGTGCTGTCTGAACTCATAGAACATAGAACATCCACAGTTCACATAAACATGTTTTAAGCGCTTGAAGAGTCAATGACCTCTAAAGGGAGCAGATAAAAACAAACGAATGAATATTTAAAGAGTATTGATTGATTCACAGCATCACCTTATGCAATGAGAAACAGGTGAAAAAAAGCTTAAAAGCTGCCTTCGAAACATTTCAAATCCAGCCTGTTCAGTTTGAAATACAAGCTGCCGATTTGTTTTAGGCTATAGATGAGCTTCTTTATTTGCATATCAAGTCAGAGCCGATTGCAAATGATCAGTCGGGACACGTTAATGCCAGGTGTGAACAGACACACTTACAGCTGAGGTGAGGCATCTTAGGAAAGGATGTTAATGCAAGGTCTGAACAGAGTTTGAACACTTTTACGCCATTGATTTATTTGCCGTCTTGTTCATCCACAGGTACGGCTCTGGTGGTCGTCTACTTTATCCTGCTGGCTCTGTATTACTTCGCTCCATCTCCAAAAGGCTGCTGACTTTAGTTACACTTTTGATGCCAGAAAAATACTGAATGTGTTAACGTTACTACTCCTTATGACGGTAAATGACCCTGTGGGAATCCTGAATTTCACCTTTGATGTCTTGCGCTAAACTATTCCCTAAATTATACAAATTAATCTCAGGTAGGTTTCTTTTTTTTCCCTTATTTAACTATACTACTGCAGCGTGTACTGTATTAATATTCTTTTGGTCTTTGCAATCTGTGATTTAGAAAAGCAGAATTTTTACAATATGAATGGATATTGTTATGCATCTGTGTTAGTATTTTGTTTAGCGGTACTGCTGTAAGACATTTTATATGCTTTTTAACTCCTAAATGGTACGTTAATGGAATAAATGACATTGAAATAGAAGTTAAAAAAAGTGGCCTGGTTATTGTACATGCTTGGTAAGCACAATAACACTGACAACATCTTGAAAAAACGGCTGTCTGTGATTTTATTGTTTGTACAGACAGGAATTACAAAACATACTGTACATTACAGCCATAACTGCCTTTGGGGATACATTCACCTTTTACCCCAAGGGTTTATGTAAAGTGACATGCACACCGTACAGACATGCAAAAAAGAGATCATTTAGCTTTCATTGACATCAAAAATGATGCAAATATAAACATCTCAATCCTAGGCGCGGCAGTACATTGACCACATCTGAGCACGTCATGAAGCAGACTGATGCTTCAAATAAAACATAAATAAGGCCATACCATGTCAAACCAGGAAACACTAACTGAAGTGAAGAGAAACTGGAGACTGCAGATCATATTGTACCAGCACAGCTGCAGTGAGTGTGTAAAATAAAATGCTTCAGAGATACTCAAAGTTCAAATCACACATAAAAAAGGACAAAAGCAAAGAAAACAGCGAATGTGTGACTGTATACAAGCCGCGGGATGCAGTACGACAGTAATGGGATTTACAGTGGTCGTCAAAAAAGGTGAACCAGAAAAGACAGAGCCTTCTGACATTTGTGAAGATGTGTTTTTACAGCTCTACCGACTCGAGTCTGATCACAGTGTTCAACATCCTGAGGACGCCTCACGTACCGTACCTGTTACCTGTCAAAAGAGTCTTCTCCGGAAAAACAAAGTTAACAATAAAAACACCTCCTGTGTAACAGCATGAAAGGGCTAAGATGTGAAGTAGAAACAAAACTGACAAAATCAGGCGGAAAAGGAAATGTAGCGACAGGTTTCAGTACAATTCTGAGTTTGTAAGAAAATAAACCAGCAGCACAGTGATTAAAATAAATAATTAAAGAACATCTGTGCATTTGAGTTAAAACTGTCAAGCTGCAAGTGATTTCTCCTGATTATTCATGAGCAGAAATGTTCCAACAAAAAAGGCTCACGTGGAGAGCATCAGGTAAAACCACTTGTACACAGTTCGGATGGCAATGAAAAAAATCTTTAAAATCATATAAGACATCTTTTTTTAAAATAAAAAAAAAAAAAAGTAGAAAATGTGTGTGACATTTCGGAAATTCAAAAGGCACCGAATGAAGAAATAAAAAGGCTCAAGAGTCACTGTGGAGCTACGGGTGTAGAAATTCATATTCAACTTGTTCCGCTTCATTCACAAAGAGGCACTAAAGAAATTCACAGTGATTCAATCATGTTATAGACGCCACAAGTCCTAATGTGACCGGAGAAGGAACCATTTTCTCAATTTGAATGGCAGCGTTACAGTCACAGCTCAATATCAACATGTAATCCAAACATCCTAGAGGCTAAAAGGCTAAAACATGGGCTTAAATATTTGACCTAATTAGACTTAAGAGGTGTTACAATTACAATATGTGCCCCTATTCAACGAAACAAACAGATTTTTAACCAACCAGAAGAAACTGAAATGTAACCGTTAGCATCCCAAGAGCTGACGGTTACATTTCAATTTAATCGGTCATATTATTTAAATCACCTCTTTTAAACTAATGTAGTTTATTCCACAGTGTGTTAGCAGCACGTTTCACAACTCCTCACCCTTTACAAGTTTTTGGGACAGTGGAGCATCCTTAAAAAGGTGATCGACAGATGACAAAAAAAAAACAAACAAAAAAACAACTTCTGACAGACATGAGAAGTGAATAGAGCAGAATTCTTGTGTCCACAATGGCGCATGGCTTCGATGGATGTGTGCAAACTCAAACCTGACACGTTCACAACTGAAAACATTGCACTTGGCATGTGAAATTACAGCACGCACGTTCACGGAAGTCGGAAAACTAAAGGCATTCAACGGTTTTTCTGAATCGTCTGACATCATTTGATGTTTCTTTTCTTAGGTGCATTTTCTTTTAAAAATGTCTTTGTCCTCTTAAGAAAGCATATATTCATCGGTGCCGTTCCATCACATACCGCCTCTTCAGTCTGTGTGCTCCTTCATTTGAGCCGCTGAATTAATGTGTGCGTGAGTCCCAGGCTGAGCAGCTGAAGAGTCGACAACTGGGCCAAGTGAGGGAAAGTTTTCAGCAATTTCTCCCACGTCAGTTCCAGCAGGCTGGGCACCACCAGCCACACTTTGTACAAAGAGCCCGTCCGTCGGTTCCCAGACATGTTGATGACACCGCCATGGACATACATGCAGCCAGCCTGAGGCACAGACAGTTACAGGGAGTAAAGTTGGTGCCGTGTGTTGATTTCAGTTTTGCTCACTATCCTTGTTGGGATGCACCAACAAGGATTATTTTTTAATCCCAATTATAATTAAATCCCTGGGTTTAATTTAAAATGTTGCACCAAACGATCTCAAAATTAAGAACAATTACATTTAAACCACTTTGGCAGTGAAAGGAATGCAGCTGTAACAGAAATGAGAGGTTCTGTGTTGAGCCATCGTGACCAGGTCCCAACAGCATGCAAATGTATTTATTATTATTAAATTTGGGTAAGTAAACATCTCCATATTAATTAAACTGTATTTAAATAAACGTCTAAGCCTTCTATTCACCCTTAAATCTTATTAATGGAGCAATAATTTAGAGATGGACCAGAACACTCCAAATAACATGAATGAGACCAGAATGACCTCTGGAAAAAAAAAGTGAGTATTTTTAGAGAGAAGTTCAATGTAAGTGTATGGGAGCCAGCACCTAGTGGCCGTCAGTGGTATTACACTTGCTACAGTGTGCACACCAATTAGAGAAAGAAAGAGAAAAGAGTGCGCTGTTCTTCCCTGTTTCCGGTTTAAAACGCACATAGGGAATAGTATGCATATTCAATATAACAAATATGGTCCTTTCTTATATCTCTTACAAAACACTGTAGAGTACATTGATACTCTGGATATCCAGTCAAGCCCTGGAATAAATGCATCTTTGTTGGAACAATCCAGTCTAAGTGCAAAAAGGAAGCTGCTGCTTGAGTTAAATGTAAAACGAGAGTGAATGCTTTTTCCACTTACTGGAGTTACTGCGGCACAGTGAAAGTATGCTGGTTCTGGCATGACGGCGGGCAGCTTGGTCCACTGAAAGGTTTGCAGGTTGATCTTCCACAGGTCCGACAGGATCATCTCGCCGTTATAACCACCACATATAAACACCTCTGGAGGGAAAAACAGAGTGAGACATGGTTAAACGAACATTTCAAACAGGTGTGTCCAAATTGTAGCAAGTGAAATAATCCTCACCATCTTTGACCTGCACACAGCTGTGACAACGCCGGGCAGGAGGATATCCTGTCATGATCATGAAGAGTAGCAAGTTTACTTCAGTGTACAATCTTCAAAGTTTTAAGTTTATTCTCCCAAAACAACAAAAGCAAGGTAAAGGCAACACACCTATTTTTTCATGGGGTTTGGTGATAATTTCCTCCCAGTAATTTGTCTCCAGGTTATATGCGTGAACCTGATGAACAAAAGTGGTGTTACATGCATAAAATTAATGTCTTTTTTTTAAATTACATTTCATTTGCATCTATATTGTGGTTTCTCTCACTTTGTCCAGGGAATACGATGTCCAGGATGTCCCTCCTCCTAAAATGTAGATCCTCTGTCCATCATGAGCTAGTTCATGTCTGTACCTGTAAGAATGTACATGTTTTCATTTTCAAACTGTTTCAGTAAATATTCTGGGGATTCACACATACTGTAATAATTCATGCTGTCCGACCTCTCCTCAGGTAGGTCTGTGGGTGCATTGTTTGGCTTGAGGTGGGTCCACTCCCTGGTGGTCAGGTCCAGCCTGTGCAGGTCTGTGCTGTAAAGGTAGCCTGTTGTCCCTCCAAACACGTAGAGGTAGCCATTTATAATGACCATCGCCTGGAAGTGGAGAACGCTGATAAGTTTTCTGTGCAGAAAACACAACTACGCAGTTAAAAATGCAGCTGTGCTTCTTCTGCATGGAGACGGACACATTACCTGTCCGTAGATCTTGTTGGGTTTCTTCCCTCTGCAGTTAAGAAGGTTCCATCGTTTGTACTGAACATTGCAAACATGGACGTCATTCCCATTGTTTTCACCAAATGGAATCCCAGTGCCACCAAACACAAGCAGGTTGTTGCCATGCAAGACAGCTGAGAGAGACACAATCAAACTGCTACGGTTATAAACTGTATCATACTTCATTTTCCTCAAACGCCCAGTTTAATGCAACCATTACAGAAGCTGTAGATCAATATTTTAATGAGCAAGCCACTTAGTGGCTCCTATACTCTGGAATACTCTTCCCTTTATTTACTATCTGTGGCCTCTGTGGATGCTTTTAAAAGGCAACTAAAGACTCATTTATTAAACTAGCTTTTGATTCCCCTCCTGCTGTCTAGTATTTCCATCGTGTCTAGGTCTGCTGTTGTCTGTTTTTATTAATGCTCTTTTATGGTGGTATTTGAACTATTTCATTCTTGTGAAGCACTTGAGTGACCCTGTCATCATTTTTATTGTCCATTTCTTTTTACCATTTGATCCTTTTGTCCTCGTGAAGCACATGTGAAAAGTGCTACACCAAATAAACTTTACTTCATAATTTGTAGTTCCTTTACCTTCTCCCTGCCTGAGATTACCATGATGCAAATGCACGCCACTAACAGCGGGTTCATTTCTCTGCAGAATAAACAGTTGGTGCAATAATACACGTAGTAAAAGGCTGCCAATAAGAGGAACTACACAAAAGGCACTTGGCTTATCTATTAGTGTGAAAATTTGAATTTTATAAACAATAAAAAAAAGGATATATATGCAAATGTTTCACGTGGCAGCATTAGCATTTAATCATCTGTTCATATTTGGCAGTGAGTGCAGAAATCAGATTAGTGCAGAGGATTGACAGTAATCTGGCTACTTAAGTGTATGTAAATGCACTGATTGTTTGCAGTACATCAGGCTGCAAAGAAGGACTTAAATCTAAAAGAGAACTAGTAGTGAGGTGCAGCGAGCCTAATTCTGATGAAACAACAGGGCAGCACATCAGTCCTTACCTGACATAGAGGCCAGCTCTGTGGGCATGTAACCCTCTGTGCGTACTTGTTGCCAGGTGGCTGTGGCAAAGTGAAACCGCCAAAGCTCCCTAAAAAGAGGGTAGTCTTCATTCTCGGACCCGCCTGCCTCTTCAAAGTCTGGATTGTAGCCTCCGAACACATACAGGTTTGTGCTGTCTGCAACACAGCGATGTCCGCTCCGGGCGGGGGGTACACAGTGTCCTGCAGGAGGAAGGACGGCTCACATCTGACACTGAACTTCTCCTCTGCACATAAACAAGTGTGATGGAGAAAGACAAGTTTTAATACCTTCTCTCAGAAACCTGTTGGGGATCCGCAGGCTGGGGCATGAAGGAGAGAAGATGCGCCGAGCCTGAAGCCATCGCGCCCGCTTCTTGGGTCCTGAGGAAGTCAGAAGGGACTAATGAACCTCCAATGACTGAAAGCTTATAGAGACTTGTGGTGAAACTGTACATCTCCACAACTAGAAGAAGCCAGGCAGAGTTAACACTTCCATCACCAGCAGAGCATCATCATTTGAATTAGTTTGCTTTAATGGTAATTTGTTCAGATCATTTTAATTGTCAACATGGGAGTGGTCTGGCACATGATACAATCACTTAGTTCATATACAACTACATTCAACTGCCTGTGGTTCATTGGCATAAATGTTATAGTTTGTGACATGTAGTCACATATTGTGCAGCTAGGTAGGTCACTCGTCTATTAATATTTTCTCTGTCATCTAACTGTGAATTTTGAGAGTAGCAAATCAAATTTCTTGTATGTGTTCTGCTCTGATATTTTTAAATGTGCCCCATTTTAAGAGGAAGTGCATCTCTACCTCACCTGCAGTGACCACAGACACTATCTCTGCAGCTATTCTGGTCACTTTATATTTGGTCAGGATATGTCCCTGCTTTGTATCTCTGACAGTAAAGACATACTCTGCCAATTCTATCCATGCTGTAGTGTCGTACTATCCGATGTGCCAAGTGACATGTTGTTTGTTTGCGGTGAGGATAACGCTAACGTACGGTTGTTTTCTGTTTCCGACACGAACGATCTCGCTTCTGTCTATCTTTCAATCAACTTCTCCTGTGCAACTCTAGTCTCTACATAAACAAATGAGCAGTGACATTAGCACTGCAGTTCGCTGCTGATCATCAATTTCCGCTTGCTTCCGTAGCAACGCAAGCTAGCTTTGGCTTGTGTCCTGTAGAGATGATACACGCAGCTAGCTCCGCTAACTCGCCAGACAGTTTCTGATAAATGCACAGTCTGCTGTACGACTCAAACAAAACCGACACTCAGTGACGTTTGTTACAAAAATGACCCCCATTAGCTGGCGGTTTATTACGCGGACTGCGCTTGCTGGGGCAGAATAGTGTATTGTTTACAAACCTGAGTCGCGGATGGAGGGCCTCCACGACAGTTTTTCAAACTTATTGAGCAAACTGGAGGTTCCGTTCTGTTCAGTCGACGACATCTCGACAGGCGACCCAAAGGAGAGAAGGTTCACACCCAGACCCGGACAAGAACCTGCTTTAGTTTGGTAAAACGTCGAGGCATTAGACTGCAAGCTCCCGCAATCAGACCAAAATAAGAAAAGCCCACTACAGCCCGTCCACACCTGCTGCTGCTGCTGCCCCGTCACAACCAAATGAGCTGGAGGACCAATCAGAGGAGGCAGGGCCGCTCATGGTGCGTTCAAGAGCCTCACTTCTGAAAAGTTCAAAGCCTTGATTAACAAATGATGGAACTTAAAAGTAGTTTTACTGTAGCACTGATATATTTAGTTTCAAATAAAAGTCCTGTATTCAAAACTCTATTTAGCCCGAGTAAAAGTATAAGCATTCAGAGATTAGGAGGATCAGATCCCAACACATCAAATGTGCGTATGTATGGGACAATGTGGGATATGTTAACAATGCTGAGAGGTAGCTCTAAATTTTAATATGTCCATCTAATTAAAAAATAAATAAACAAGCAGGAAAGCACAATAGATGCAGGTTACGGGTTAGGTCTTCAGCATGTGAAGGATTTAACAAATACATTTGGTTTTAGTGCAACTTTCTCAACTGTCACGTTAAGTAAACACAGTGAGCATAAAAGGAAGCTGAAGTTTCACAGTTCTTACGGTGTTATGTGTCTGAAGGCCCTGGTGTATTCCCTTCAAAATTGGTCAAAATGTGGGACATTGTTTCATTATGTGGGAGATGGGACAAGAGGTAAAGTGGGACACCTGGTCACCCTGTCAGAGGTAGAAGCAGCCAATCAATGTAGCCCACTTCTTATGCAGAATAGGCCCTTTCAGAGTTTTTCATGTGATTATTACATGATCATATATGTTTATTTTAAATTTACTTTGCAGACTAGTAAGTAAAGACATAAAACAAACTTACTGGGCTCTGTTTACGGACTGGCCCAAACCGTTATTGAGTCCTGAGCAGAATTTGATGACTATATAGACGATTGTCTGAAGAGGGATCCCTCCTCTGTGGCTCTTCCTGAGGTTTCTACCATTTTTCCCAGATGGATTTTTTGGGCAGTTTTTC
>JAPQRN010000022.1:8444727-8461002 GCA_037367275.1 Coranthus polyacanthus
ACACACACACACACACACACACACACACACACACACACACACACACACACATACACACACACGCACACACACACACACACACACACACTCACCCTCACACACACACACACACACACACACACACTCACACACACACACACACTTAATTACTTTGATCATCATTTATTCAGTCAATAACATCCTTTAGTGGGATTTCAGAGAGTTGCATTCAAATAAAATGTAAGCTATTTGTCCATTCCTTCACGTGTTGAAGGCCTAACCTGTAACCTGCATAGTCTATTGTGTTTATTAACTCAGAAATGTATCCCACATTGTCCCACACTTGGCTTGTTGGGATCTGGTCACCTTAGGAAGAGTTTGAGCTTCAACAATGAAATGAATGAAATGAGTAGAGTGAGACCTTGAGTCCAACATTCCCAAAAAATTACAAAAGGTAGCGCATCTCAAATTTCCACGTCAAGTCACGTTTCACTTAGATATAGATATATTACTTATGTGTTTCGGCACAGAGTCTGCATCTTGAGGGAGTTGTGAAGCGAGCCAGAAAAATAAATGACACGTGACTTGACTTGGAAATTTGAGATCCCTCCCTTTTGTCATTATTTGGAAGATACTTGTGTGTTTTCGGGCTGCTGACCAGTTCCTCGACCATCTTAAATTCAGCAGTGTTTTCTTCAGGCACCTGATCTGACATGTTGATCTGCTGCTCCAGTGTCTCCCTCTCTTTCCTTTATCGTGGATTCACTGCATTACAGCATATTTGTTTCTTCCATGCACTGTAACGTTCCTCCTCATGAGGCTGGAAGGGAACAAAGGTTGTGAGGTCCAGTGAATGAATGAACCCCTTTCTATGCCTTTCTTTCTTCTTCACGGTAACCTATTTTAAACCCGAGTGCATTACATGCAACAGGGTGTGACCAAAAGATTACTTGGATTTGAATGTGTTGGCGTTATATTTTTATTTTTAAGGAAAACATGTACATAGAGCAGAAAAGCTATGGACAAGTGTCACATTTGGATGCATTATATACAACATGGGTTACATTTGTCATTGTAAAAAGTGAGTTCATCTAAACAGAGAGAAAGCATGCACACACACACATACACATGTATGACATTACAGCTGCTCTTTTACTTTTTCCCCCTTTTAATTCTATATGAAAATACACTTTTTTTCATTGTTTCACAGCTCATTGTCAGTCCTAATGATCTGTGGACCGACATCAATGATGCAATTTTTTAGTTATGTATGTTACATTACATTCCTATACTACACAAATGGAGGACAAAGGTAGTACTTACACTGTATTGCATTGTGTTGATCACAAAACAGTCACATTAACCACAATATGAGTGGGAAAACATCATACTGCTGCACTAGATCACACAGGAGGAGCAAAGAGGAAAATGTCCAGTCAAAATAAAAAGTAACCCCCCCCCCCCAAGTACCACACAAACTCACCCACAGTTAAATGTACCTTTTTACAGTAAAATGCATTCCCAAATGACAGCATTTGTATTGAACCTTATAATACACTACCAAGTCAAGTTACAGTCTTTACACTATATTCATAAATGTACAGTGTCCTTATTATTACAGTTTCCTTTTAGTGGGAGTGGGAATTAATGCTACCATTGGAAAAAAATATAAGCAAGTGCACACTGAACAATCTGGTGTATACTGTACTAGTCTAGTGTACATTTCAAAAATATGTTTACTCCGACATTTGTGTCTAAAGGAGACAGGAGTAATTTCCGCTTCATCGCGTTGTCCGTATGTTCTTGTACTGGCACAGAAGCAGGTGTTTGAAGGTGTTTTTGAAGGTGGCGTTGCAGAGGGCGTAGCAGGCCGGGTTGATGGTGCTGTTGATGTAGCAGAGCCAGTAGCCAATGGTCCACAGCGAGTTCGGGATGCAGACGGAGCAGAAGGTGTTGATCAGGACCATCACGTTGTACGGGGTCCACGTGACAACAAAAGCAACCAGGATGGCCATGATGGTACGCGTCACCTTCTTCTCCCTCGAAGAAGTACTTTTCCTTTTCCATGTTGCTATAGCGCTCTGCTTTGCTACCTGGAAAAGGAGAGGAGAAGAAGAGTTTTTAAGGAAGTATTATTATTATTTGATTAATTTATTGCTTGGGGGCAGTAGAACGAACATACTTTTAACATATTACTCACTAGTTCTCACTATTGTTCTATCTCTATTTGGTGCAGGACACTTGTATATATTTTTTTTTTTTTTGGAATTGTGAGCAAACAATTCTACTGACAGAAACTATTTCTATTGACACATGCAGAAAACATGAAGCAGAAGTCATGTTTCTGGACATTTGGTGAACGTAAGTCCAATATTCATTCTAACACTTTTTGGTCTCCTCCAACTCTAGAGTCAGATAAGTCTACTAAGTCTGAACTGTATTCACCAGTTAGCCACTCACTGTGTCAGTCTGTCATTTAGTGGAAAACATCTGGAAACAATGCTAAAGAGAGCTTACCACCTTAAACATTGTCCTTGTGACAAGACTCTGTCTGTCAGCGGCTGAGTTCTCCGGTGAAGGTGGCTGTGGTTGGTCAGGCTTTTTCCAAGCAATTGATGGTTTACGTGATGAAGGAGCTCCTGTGGCTGTGTCTCTAGAGGTTGAAGCCTGGATGTTGTCTGCAGTGGAGTCCAACTGGTCAGGGTTTTCTTCCTTGCAGGGTCCGCTTCCATTCTGCTGCTGCTGCTGCTGCTGCTGCAGCAACATTTCCCTCCTTTTTGCATGTATAGCCTCCTTCAGCTTCTCTTTTGTTGTGCTGCAGTTCTGACCCTCACACCCATCCTCCTGGCTGTGAGAGGCGCCTTCTCCCAGACTGGTGCCTGAAGCCTTCCTGCTGTCCCGCCTCATGCGGCTGCGGCTGGCCTTGGAGATGCGCCAGTAGAGGTGGATCATGATGGCCACCGGCAGGTAGAAAGCAGCTATGGCTGTCCCAAATGTCACCGCTGGATTGGAGAAGAATTGGATGTAGCACATACCTGGAGGCACAGTTCTCCCGCCCACAATAAACTGCCAAAACAAAATGGCAGGAGCCCACAGGATGAAGGACAAAACCCAGGCTGCGGCGATCATCAAGCCAGCCATCTTGGTGCTGCGGCGTGCTGGGTAGCTGAGCGGTTTGGTGACACAGAAGTAACGGTCAAAGCTAATAATGAGCAAGTTCATGACTGAGGCATTGCTGACAACATAATCAACAGCCAACCACAGGTCACACACCACCGCACCCAAGGGCCAGTAGCCAATCACAATATAGACAGTGTAGAGGTTCATGGAGCAGATGCCAATAATGAGGTCTGCACAGGCCAGACTGAACAGGAAGTAGTTGTTGACAGTCTGCAGGTTCCTGTTTACCTTTAGAGAAACAACATGAACAAGCTGTCAGATGCTAATCTTTTTGTGCACAACATGATGTGTGTTTTCTCATTTCTATTAGATTACCACTCTGCACAGGGTTGCACATGCTGCATTCATTTTCAATCTCATGTCTAATGTGGAAGTTTTCTAAAGGTGTCCAGAGATGGATGCTTGAAACACAGTCATTAATCATGAACGATCAAACAGAATGAGAAGACTCCAAACCTTTATAGAGAGCATGACCAGGATGTTTCCGATGACAGTGATCAGACTCAAAGACCCAGCCACCAGGATGATGAGCACTATCTCCAAAGTTGTGTACGGGCTTTCAGAGAAGATACTGATTTGATCCCCACTGCTGATATTGGTGGATGAATTTAGAGTCTCCATTCTGTCTGGTCTTGAAAATCTCTTTCACAGATGCTTCAGGCTCAAGACATATTTTTGCAATACCTGCTAACAACAGAAATTATGAGAGAAGCAGCATCTTTACAACGTTTTTACCCAATTCGTGGCAATATTTATTTTATGTGTGTGTGTGTGTGTGTGTGTGTGTGTGTGTGTGTGTGTGTGTGTGTGTGTGTATTTTCTTGTCTCCACAAAACAGATGCAAAATCATGTGTAATGTTCGGTGTGTAAGCAGGGGACAGGTGTTTGAGTGTTTTTGAGCTTCCACCTTGGCTCAGGTGTGAACGACAGACAGGTGAGCAAACATAAACTCCAGCAGCTGTGTTTAAAAATCTACAGCAGTGCTACAAATAATCATATCGGGTATAATACACAAGCTGCTTGGTAGCTTATATGGATGTTTAACGCCTGCTGTCATCTTTTATATGTAAATCAACAAGACCTCTTTTGTAAACATGGATTGTTCCTGATACAGGGCTTGAGATAACCAGTTTCTTTGCCAAGAAACACTCTTCACCTAAGTGTGGCTTGACTTACGTGACCTGAAGGCCTTTGCTCTGATCAGATGTAGCCTGAGAGCTTCAACAGGACCATGAAATAAGGAAACCTATACCTCTAGAGAGTTCGTCCCAGTCAGTTCCTGAAAGTCACAAATACCCTTTGAGAACATCTAATCTGTGTGTGAGAGTCAATTAAAAAATGTCAAGTTGTTATCTTGATCCTGCAGGCATACAGGAATCATTTCCTAACAGCATGTCTGCTCCTGTCAAATAGGTACAGCCTGGTTTGAAAATTGGATTTTGGAACGGGATGCTATTAGATAAGGTGTGTGAAAGTGAAAGTGTAAGTGTACTTGCATGTGCATGTACATGTACAACGTATCTTTGGGGCAGATGTAAGCCTTGGTTTTAAAGTCAACATGTTGCAGATTTTCTGAGGCTTGAGAAGAGTTATCTCTCAAATATTCTATGCTCTATGACAAGAAAAAAAAGGACCAAAAGTGACTGTGATGCTGGATCTCTCTGTTCTTTGAGTTATGATACAGAGTACAATGAGTACAATGAGAGATTTCCACACGGGGCCACCCACGCTAAGCCGCTCATAGTGCTGTTAGGTGTTTTAGATAAAAAGCCTCCACTAAACAACGTACAATAGTACGCATACGCAGACACCTGTTTGTTGAATGTTTAATGGATTTAAAATGACTCCAGGCAATCAAATTGACAGCAAAACACCACAATTCAGATAAAATATCTAGGACACATCAGGAATACACAAGTACAAATATGCACAACATATCAATGTGATTACCTGATGTATTCAGATCAAAAAATCAATGTAAAGATACTTAGATGGGACCATGAGGGTCTTTGAATACTGGTAAACCCTGTAAGTGACTCCATTAGGCCGCATGATAACATCATACTGTACCTGAGAGATGTTTCCTTCCTGCTCTTACAGCAGATGAAACTTCATTACAGCAGCTCTAACTCTATCAATTACTCATCAAAGACCCATTCTGGGCCTTTTCTGTTGCAGATGAGACGGAGAAGAGAAGGAGTGTATGTCTAAGGCTTCAGTTCTAACTCTCAAGAGCAAGTCTTCACAGAGTGTGGAGCAGATTTGGGCTTGTGAGGACTTTTTGTCCTCACAGTGAAGTTGGTAAAGTCAGATTAGGGTGAGGCCTGGAGTATGTTTGTGTTTTGAATTGAAATGAAATGAATTGAATGTACTGTTTTGGCAGCTGACATTTGAAGACAAAATCAGATCCCCAGATGTAGGTTTAGTCTTGTTTTTTTGGAAAGTATTCAAATTGTAAAAGTAAAAGAATTCATTAAACAATTAGTCACCAAGAAAAAAAAGACGATAACATACCATTAACATAAATTATCAAAAGTAAATGCATACATATAATCTAAAAAGCAACTAAAGCTCTAGATATCTGCACACATCTATATATACTCCCTGGGCAACAAATCAGATTCATACCTGTCCTGAACTATGCTACCTGCATCGTCTCTAATAAATAAACTAAAAACAACTATTTTGTCACTTTCCACTAAGGCTGCGTTTAAAAAAAATGATTTCCTATTTCAGATCAATCTTCATTTGAATGGTCCGATGTTGATGAAGTAAAATCCAGAGACTGATTTTTTTAATATATGCCTTTTCCTGCAGATGAGAAAAGCTTGGATCTAAAGAAAACACTTATTGGCACTTGTCATGTTAAATGAAAATGAGATTAATGTAACAGCTTTGAGGTCAGTTATCAATGTAAACATTCATGGTTTTAATAATACGCCAGGTTGAGGGTTACTTGTGCTGCACTGTAATAGAAATTTTCCCGATCGATTCAGGAAATCTCAACCTTCCATCATTAAGTGACAAAACGTGTGTGCATGCATGTTTGCGTACAGAACAGTCAGGTCTACGTGCTAAACAATCAGGGCAGTAAGGGTTAACATCAACTCCTTTACATTTACACTAATGAGGTGTCTAATTAGTGTGTTTGAACATGCTTCTATATGACTTCGACTTGATCAACAACAGCGTGGGATATCGTTACTTCGAGCTCACAAGCCCGTCCTCACTTCTTCATCGCACTAATAAGACCTATATTACTGGACCTCCCTAATTGTTATTCAGGGCTACTGGAGATAGTCACAGAGGCAAGCAGTATTTCTTTGACAGGCACAGAAACATAGTAATTAGATCCAGCAGATGCTCCCTGCAACAGCTGTACCGGTAATATGCTCCTAGGATATAATACTCATCTGCTCGGCCTTAAAAATTCTATACTGTATTCGATATTATGAACGATAAAACAGTCGGCTGTAGAGCCAGGAGTTGCTGGCAGATGAGACGGGCTTGTTTGCATAGACAAGAGCAGGTGTGGACGTTACGCAGAGTACACAGATTCATCAAAAGGAGAATTTAACAACCACGCAGATCAAAGTGGCTGAGTTTTTAATTATTTCATTGCAAAATACACGTTTTTCTCATTTATTTTATTACTTAATGTTCTAGTCTTCTGAGAGAAAGCACGTTTCTAAGTAGAAATATGAGGCACTTGGGCTGAAGAGACGTGATTTCAACTTAATGTTTAGTATAGATGTACGCTATTATGCATAAATACTGTGCATGCACGTAGTTTGGGGTGTAGTTTGGAGGTCACACATTTGAAATTGGTTTTCAAGGTAGCGATGGTTGTGGTTGTGATATCTTTCCACTACCTACTGTAAGTAGGTTTGCTACTCAAGTTTGTTGCGATTTCATGGAAGTGTGTCCTGAATCTGAAGAGTGGGACATTTCACATCAACCTGAGCTTTGGCCTCACACAGCAGTGTAACAGAGTAAAAAAAAAAAAAAAAAGACTGAATGTCCAATGGTGTACTGCAGCGGAGATAGAAAAGAGACAAGTGTAGAACGACAAAACGATCCAAGGAACTGAGAGGACGCGACGGACAGAAAAACAAACGAAAAAAAAAAACAGAAAGGAAAAGGTACAGACGGTGGAAGAAGAGGGTGAAAACATTTCTTTTAATATTTTCTAAAGAGGTGACTGCAGCAAAGGGAATCCGTCTCAGGGGACAGAAGAGAGTGATTTAATGTGTAAAGATTTATAAACATGAACTGATTTAATCAAAGGCCTACAGATGTTCAGGGACCAGCTGCTTATTTGAAATCAAATTTCCTTCTAAGCACAAACATAATGTAACCAGGGGGATTCCTTGGGAGCAGGGAGACTGGGGAATCCAGAGTCAGTATCTGATGCTGCTGGCCGAATGAATCGTTTCAGCTCAGGACTGAAAATAAGATAAACATTTCTAGAGTGGCCTTGGGGAAACATTGAAACCCAGTTCTTCTTGGCATTAAAGTCAGGAAACTGAGGCAGCAGTTCAGGCTAGAATTTCAAACAATATGTCAATGAATCAACGTATCACTTTCAATTCCTGAAATACCTATGGGATTTACAGCAGGGACATTTCTTCTGTGCCATCTTGTTTCCATAATGTTTCTATTAATAATGCATCTTTTATTTCAGTGGTAACTTATGACTCATTGTCCCCATTTAACTCTGAGCATTTGTTACAGTAAATACTTTTTCTAGACTGCATAAAAAAAATCTGCACATGCAAAGTTACACTTTGAGGGAAATGGGAAATTAGGAAATGCAAATGTGACAAATCACTCTCAAGCGTTACAGATTTGTCAAATGACTCTGCCAAAAAGATGTTAAAATATCAAAAGTTCAAAACACAAAGGGGTTTGATAGAAATTCATGAACAAAATATGATCTTACCTTGGCTGCTGTGAATGACTTGGATGAGCTGAAGTAGTTTTGTCCATGTTGCTCTCACCTCTGTCGAACACACTGAAGCAGAGAGAGAAGCAGAAAGTAACCCGACGTTGATGTCGCTCCTCCTCTGACAAGAACCAGTGTGTGCGTTTATGTGTGCGTGAGGCAGAAAGAGAGACTGACAGACAGAGAAGGGAGGGGTTATGGGGGCTATTAGTGACTGTTGTGTTGTATCCCTAAAGCTAGAGCCACAAATTTGAATGAATAAACAAGAGACAGAGACAGACAGAAATGTTTGTTTCAGGACCTTGGAGAGCACTGGCCTCGTCAGCACAAAAACAAACCTTATTCTCCTGCGTTACAAGCTGTAGGCTATCGTGTTTGAGTGACTTGGACATGAAATAAAAAGGTAAAGCAATATTAAAAAGAGGACAAAAGGAAAAGGGTTGCACTGTTATTTTGTTGCTGCAGGACTTTAACCTTTAAGACTCTGTTGTTTTGACCTTTTAACCAAACCGGTGACGCAGTGTGCCCCAGTTGGTGGATGACCTTACTTTGATGGAATTACCACATAGAATAATGGCCCCTCTCCATGAAACAATATAGCAAATGAAATAAGAAGCATGTCATCAAAGAGGCACAAGCCCGGCATGTAAACATGACTTCATGTGAGAAAATCATCTTGATTTATGTGCACGTCTTAGCCACAACTTATGACACACTGATCATTTGGCAGATTTGATTTGCTGGGATTTACTTTATGGTCCTTAAATCACACATGTTATTCTGTATAATGTCTTTTAATCCCACATAAATTTTATTTTATAGTTGGGATGTAAGGACAATTTCCTCATTAAAAATGGTCGACGAGTGTCGTGTCTCCTGTTTCCTCATTTGTCAAGAACACAAATCAATATGAGAATTCGACGCTGCGTCTATAATAGGCCTTACATGTGTATTTGGCTAAGTCGGTTCCTGGTTTCCTGTCTCCATGAGCTTCCTGTAATGACGAAGACATCTGACCTATATTGGTATTGCTTGTGTTAGTTGATTAGTCTGCACTACTCTTTGATTATAGACCATGGACACAAAGGCACATTAAACACCCTGCAGTTAGTACTGGTACTACAACATGTGGATCACAAAATATGCAAAGGATTTTGACATCTTTACAAATGTACTTTGATATTATGGGATTTAGGAGGTGTGGTAATGGTGTACCATGTAGGCTTTGTCCATTGTCTCCCTTGTCATTTTTGTTTCTCTCTACTTTCAATAATTAAGGCTGAAAATGCCCGCAAAATATATTTAGAAAAGATCATGTTTAGGCTTTGCAGTTCTCATAGCCTGTATTTACTATACAGGCTAAGTTAAAGCCAGCCGGTTAGCTTGTTAGCTTCGTTTAGCACAAAGACTGGAAACATCTAGTCAAAGACAACAAGATTTACCCTTTAGCACCACCAAAGTTTGAAAAGAACACAATATGGGTTTACCAAAAACATTCAGGACGTCACTGGTAAATCCACAATCTGTTGTTTCTACTCTGTCATCGTCAGATTTGTTTCATTTTGGACACAGGAAGGCTAGTTGTTTCCTGTCTTATGCTAACATAGGCTAACCCGCTACTGGTTATATGAACGGACAAGCGTGTGGTATTGATATTTTCATCTCACAAAACAATTTCCCCACACTGAAATGTAAAGCAAACTAATGCTACTGAAAAGCCCAGTGTGTGATGTGTGTGTGTTTATGATCTGTTATAATTGAAAGCCATTCAAGAATTCGAATGTTTTAAGAGAAGAACGGATGCCATTTGCTTGTTAAAACTCTTTCAAAATAAACTTAATTTTTAAAATCTTTTTTCAACACTCACCAAAACTCACGTGTCATTTAAAAAGCATGTTTGAAAGCATGTCAACTAATTCCTTTGCTGTCCCCTAAATAAAGTGTTGATATTAAAGAAATAGTTGGTTATGTACTGAAATATTTGATTTTTTGTGACCAGTACATATGCCGCAGATTGTGTTTTTTGAAAAAATGACCAAAATGAGACCAAAATCTCAAGGTTATCAACTTCATCATCCTGTAATTTGTTAAAATATGAAAAATGATGGATGAAACAAAAAGCAGAGGTTTAACTTTATTTAAAACAAACAAAAAAACTATTTCGTAACAGGAATGAACACTGGGTAACATGAATGAATAAAATGATGAAACATACAGTATTTTTTCTAAAGAGCCTTCTCTAGTGACCTGTGACTGGTCTTGAGGTGGGATGAGACACACAATGTCTTCAAAGAGGTACCAAATGATGCCTTCAGGGACTAGCCAGAAAAAAACCTGTTGACCCCAGTCTTCTGCATACAACGGACTTCAAGATGTGTTCCTCTTGTATCTGTGACAACACCAGGGTACAGGTCACCATCATACGTCAGCGCGCACCATTTGGCAAAAAGGTGACGTATGACGTGTCGACCGCAGTAGCGCTGCTGCTTTTTGGCAGCACTTAGTGGTGGACTGGCTCCCTGTAAGCATGGTATTCGTATTCTAAAACTGATATTAAGAGTCAACAACTTACAAAAAACTTCAGGTGAATATTATTATAGCAAATAATATTCAATGAACTATGAAGCTACTGACTTCTGTTGCTGTAAATTAGCAAATGCATGAAATATAGCCACATGGCATCCAGCACTAGGACACATTTTAGTGATTTACAAAAAAATGTATTTTTAAATTATGACGAATTTTTCACATTTTTTAAAGGAGAAAATGTGTAAAGGTAAAAGGACTGTGTGAAAACCTGGGGACACCACTAAAATGTGTATTTTGACTAAAATATTCTGGTTTTCTAATGGAAAATATGTATTTAAAGCAGAATTGGGACATAGAGTCGAACTACAACAAAAAAAGATCTCTAAAGGATTTTAATCATTATATTTCATGGTAAAGTATAGTGTTGGAGATAGGGGACAGGTCACAAATGCACATTTTTCACTGTTCCAGCTAGTTTTTATTAATGTTTTAAATTTTATATCGGAATTTTACAATTTGATCAATGTGCAGGTCACTTTGCTTAGTAATGAAATGTATTTTATAGTTAGCTTTCATGCATATTTGTACATATAATGTCCGGGAGATGGATATGGCACTCATTTCTGTGGAATGGCTCCTAAAGATAGCATTTGTAACAGGAGAAAGACTAACATATGTTGTGCTCTCAACAAATGCAAGACAATAATATCATCTGTGTTTTGCATATATTTACATATATATACATATATATTACATGTATTTAAATATTTTAAATATTTTCCTGACACAGTTGCGTCATGAACATGGGCAGTGTGTATAGCTTCATATTTAATGTATAATTCATAAGGGTCACACATACGTGTCCTGCGCTTCCTGGCCACTGGCAATGACTTTGCATGTGTATGTTTCATCATGTGTTAACTTCATCATGTGTAGACTTCATCATGTGAAGGTTTCCTTGCATAAGCACTGATGTAAGCATCTCATTTGGGGTGGTTACAGGTCTTGGCTTCATTTAAGGCGTCCTCTTTTGCTTTACTGTGTCAGATGGTGTACAGCTCTGGAAGAGATCACTTCAAATGTCCAGACCTGAACCCCAAAGAAAACCTTGCGATCAGGAGGAAGATGGATGGTCACAAGCCATCAAACAAAGCCGAGCTGCTTGTGTTTTTGTGCCAGAAGTGGTATAAAGCACCCAAAAGCGAAGTGAAAGACTGGAGGAGAGTATGACGCATGAAAGCTGTGACTGAAAATCAGGGTTATCCACCAAATACTGATTTCTGAACTCCAAACTTAATTAGAGTTGTTTTCATGAACTTTGAAGTTTTTATTATTTTGTCGTTTTCTGTAAACAAATGTTCTACATCCACCCTTCCCGACTGCTGGGTCGTAACCCGGAACCGGGTCAAGGACACATTCTGAATTGGTCGTGGGAAAATGTTTAAAAATCTATTTCTAATGCTTAGCTGTCTGACGTTGCACTTTTATTTTGACTGACGAGCATGAATCACGTGCAGTAAGCTGCCCGTTGCCATGGTAATGCATGGCAACATTTGATTGAAAGGTGACAGGCTGCGTTTACATTGTCGATGAAGAGCAAATATGACCCTAAGTGTGTTGAATGCGGATTTACAAACACTGATGATGAGACGGGACTAAAACCTAACCATTCACACAAGCGTGACACCACCAAATGGGAAGCAACTTCTACAAATGTTCGTCAAGTGAAAACAGAAGCAGCGTCAGTTTTATTAGAGTCAGCGGCACCCAGTTGTGGCGTTTATTGCAGTAAAGTGCTGTGAATGCAGCAACGAAATCATTTTGGGGGGGGGAAAGAGCTCATTATGTCATAGTAAATGTGCTTACATTTTTTGAAAAAATAAATTTGCTTAATCTGAATCCTACAAAAGCGGCTCACGAATTAATGACCAGGGGAAAACGTAGATGCCAAGGCGAGACCATTCGAAAACCACTGCTCTAAATGAGGAACTTAGGAGAAATGTCGTTAGTTTCTAGAATGAACACAAACCTATAAATAGTAAAGCCAGTGGGCTCTTAATTTCTCCGAGAACTGTGTGTTTAGAGTTACATGCAGCCTGGCCTATGTTCAAGACAGTTGTATGTACAGTAATGGGCAGAAAGAAACCACTAAGAATGAGGTGCTTCAGGGCATATGATGTATAATATTGCACAACACCATGAGTGATAAAAGCCTTTCCCCCTCACAAACATGCAAACACACTGCTCTTATACACAAAGTCAGCCCCCACCCCCCCCCACCCCCGACCCTTTATGTCTTCTTCATTTCTTCTTATCTGTACATATTTGCAGTCCTTCCTGTCTTTTTTTTTGACAACATGGGTACAACAGTCTGGGACTAAAGGGTCCTGAAAATGTATACACATCTTGTCATAGTGGCACAGTGACTAGATCCTTGTCATTTAAAAGTTGCTGTCCACCACTCTCTGTGAATGAAGGAAGGAATAAAAAAATAAAAATAAAAAAAAACAGCCAACAATGGAGCTCTTTCCTCTTCACTATATTCAGTAATGCCCCTAGGAAATGAGGTCATGTAGCTGGAGCGAAGACAGCTGCTTGAATGGAGGAGGACCACACACAATAGCAGCCCTCTATGTAACACATTTTATGAAATTTACTGGTGCATTCGGTTATTAAAAAGCTGCGAAAAAAACAGAAAGTCACTCTGAGAACCTTTCTGTCCTCATGAATCCCTCTGGAGTCATCTTTAATTTAATACTACATTATGTGTTGATATGTTAATGACCCATACGCGTTTACTGTAACTCTCCCTGTGACTTGGAGCGAACCGTGACATTACAATCTCTAATATGATTCATTAACAAAGACAATCCATAATTCATCATTCGGTTGAAGCCCAGTTGTGAATTTGGACACTGACCCTGACGTTACCTGCAGATAAAATCTAAACACAGATTTTTATTTTATTTAAAAACGCTTAAAGTGTGTTCATTGGAAACATGTTTATTTAATGATACAGCAGCCATCCCAAAAATAAAGAAATATGATTTTTCCCTTTTGACACATTCTCACCTGCTGAGCGGTCACGTCACACCTGCAGCTTGAAGATAAAAAAAAAAAAAATGAATGAACCAAAACAAACACCTCAATTAAAAGTTAAAAACAGACAGGATACAGGTGTTAAATATCACATCAAAACAGTTTAACAGCACTTCAGTCGGTCAATACAAACTAGCAGGTGATGGAAGTGACAGAACTAAAATATAATAAGCTATAAAAACTATTAGCAAAAATGATATCATTGCCTTTCAGTGTTGATAATAAGCGTCAGTGTCCTTCTCCATGTAGCCTTACAGCTGGATTATTCTTGAACATGAGGATAACCAGGCGTACTTCATACAGAAAACTTCATACATTGTTACCCAACAATGCTGGTGTATGACTTCACACAGGTTTGCATTACATGAAGTACATCTAACGCATTCGGATAACATCGCCAACCTGCCAGAAATTCCAAAATAATGTGACATAACCCCCTTTGTATTGTCACAGTGTTTCGTATCGCGTCACAGGTCAGCGGTTTGCTCTCATTTTCAGTTTTCCGTCTCTCACTGATCTGTTGTGTCATGACTCTGCTGCCATCTGGTGGCCTCGCGTCAGCCTCTGCTCTCTTTAATGTACTGCATTTCCGGTTCCCTGAAGTTTAACACAATATTCTGTCCATTTTATGAACTTATATGAGTTAATATATTGTTGCAACATAATCAGCAGAGCTACTTTTCCAGCATTTTGGACTGAAAGCTGTTGTCAAAAAAGCCTCTGCTTTTAAACCTTTTTTTGTTCTTGTTCTTGTTCTTGTTCTTGTTCTTGTTCTTGTTCTTGTTCTTGTTCTTGTTCTTGTTCTTGTTCTTTGTCATCATCGTCAACAGACTTGAAGTGACAAGAACTGAAAGTTAACATATCGTTCCAATGTGACAGAATTGCAACAGAGCTAATCTGCCTTTGGACTGAAAGTGGTTCTCGAAAAGCACCACAGTTTTGTCTTTTTCCTCTAATCTCAACCTTTTTGAGATCAATGCCCCCCCCCCCCTCTGCCAATCCATTATCCAGGTTCCTTACCGCCTCCCCATCAAAAAAATGAAATTTTGAGCATTAAACACATCGTCTTCTGCATTCTGGTGAATTTTATTGAGCAATTTATGGCTTTTTCCACATCAGTTTATGGTGGAAATATCTTGGTTTACATAAAGGAATATGCAGTGCTTTCGGAGATGTATTCTCCTGTTCCACAACAGCCCTAAAATGTCTAATCTCACATCTACAAAATGTATCTACACAGGTAACTCTTCTTAATGTAGTATTGACAGGCAGCATGTTTAAAGAGGTCTAACCTGCGGCCCGTTACACAGTGGAGACTGATTTGTAGAATTCCACACTTGGAGACCTCACTAATTTTCCTTAACAACCTAAAAATATTGGGGGGGGAAGCCTCATATTGACGTTGACATATTTTAGATTATATTGTGTTCGAGGTAATTTACATACGTAGCCTAAATAAATTCCAATTGATGGAATTCAAATATCCTGCGTTGTCAATAAATCCCAGCTGCAGCTAATATTAGAACTTTATCTGCAGTTGTTTGACACTTGGGAACCCTGACATCCAATACAACCTTATACCCGAATATCAAATTTAAGACCTTGACAACAGTGAAGAGCGGCACAAATTAAAGCTTCTCCAATCAGCTTCAGTTTAACACTGTTTGAATTGTACGTTTTCATGGCCACGGTGTTCAAATTTCAGCCTTCTAGCCCACAGTATTGTGGAGATATTGACTGTGACACTTGGGAACCATGACATCCAATACAAACTTATACCCAAATGTCAGAGTTAAGACTGTGAGGTTTTACAATGGAATATCCCTCTTAAATTTGGAATTATGGTGATAACACTGTGCATACTCTGGAAAAATTCCAAATTTCAAAAGTCAGGAACTCTTTATTTACTCTGTGGTTAATACTGACGAGGAGAGCTTCAGTTCCTGAGCTGTCGCATTAAGCACCATGTTGGTCAAATTCTAAAGATGATACTCTGACGTCCCGTGCCCGTGAAGGCAGCACCAAGAAACCAAGAAAAGACAGAAAACACACGTCTCCCATGCGGATAAAAAAAATAGAAGCAAGTAGAGACCAGCTACCTTGATACATGTGTTTTGGCTCCAGCCCAAATTCTATATCTTCTGAAATTTCATTTTTGAATCTATTTCTAGAGTGATACATGCAGTCATTGCCCGTCGTTTATTGCCCTCCTCTGCCTCTATTGCCCTAGAAAAATGCCTTAGTCTTCTCAACCTTAATTGCTGAACTCTCATGGGCTGGAAGTCCAGTCAAGAGATTTAATGAACTGCCAGCACCTTGAAAAGATTAGATACACACGATAAAAAAAGCAGAGAAATTTCGTATTATCTGGGACCTATTTATTGCTTTCTTCTATTCCCTTACTCTCAGGGATCTCACTCCCCAAGTCTTAACACATTTTCAGCCACTGTATCCCCATGAGTCCAAACCAATTTCATATCAATACACAGAGATGGTTTGTTTTTAATCATTTTTTGGAGCACTTGAATTGCCTTATTACAAAC
>JAPQRN010000022.1:8463552-8479822 GCA_037367275.1 Coranthus polyacanthus
GTCCAATCCTGTTGCTGCTGTCAGGTAGTGACACCAGCTTTGTGACATGTCAAACCAGTCTCATTTATTGTGTTTGTTTGTTTTCAATTCCGGGAAATAATAAAAAAAATGAAACAAAGTAAACCACCCTGCAGCCTTTTGCAAATCAAAATCATTCACCAAACAAATGCAATTACATTTTTATACTTGCCTCTGAGTGTTTACAATTATGATTTAATGTAGTGCATGTCTGATTTAATAACATGGAGTAATATTCTAGTCTGTGCAGCTCTGAACACAGAAGCCTTCGTGTCACTTACACAGTCCCACTAGAGGCCCTGGTCTCTGTGGACTATAACAAGCGTCAGAGTGCTGACATGCTGCTCTGTCGTTCACCTCGTGGCCTTCTGGGGCTCCATCACTTAAAACATTTCCTGTTGCTTGGGGGGTGCAGTGACATGGCAACAACATCACGCATCCGTCTTCGCAGAGAACAAACACATCATCATTTGAGGTGTGTTTTGTCATTTGCTGATAATCAGAATTATGGGAAAATGACTTTGATGCCGATCAGTGCACGACCTCGTGACGTCTCCTGCTCGTTAGCTGTACATGCACATGAAAATCTTTCCATGTTGACTTAGAAGGGATTCGAAAAAAAAAGAAATGATGGCGCTAGTTTGCATGATGGAGGGGAGATCTGCAATGGAAATATATGCAAATTAAGGAGATGAATTCTGACCACATCTCAACCCTTTCCTATCCCATTTATACATTAGGAATATTAAGAATATGACTGGTTTATGTGAAGTCAAAGTGGATCTAATTATTATTATGAATGCTCACACACACACACACACACATATATATATATATATAAACATACAATTCAATAATCATATGTCTGCTACAACAAGCTGCCACAGTTAATGACTTTAATATAGTGTATTCAGTGGATTTCCCATGCTTTGGCCACAGTGCTCTCTTAAACTTGAATCACACAATCACTCACCAGTCATTTGAATTCCTGGATGTGGTTATGATGAAGGTTTAGCCACAGGGTGTGACGCTCATTTGTGAGCCTCGTTGCATCCTTCCATCTCTGGACGCGGATGCTTAAAGCTAAAAGACAGTAGGAAAGAAACTGGAAATAATGTCTTTAAATAATTTCTTTGGGCCTATTTCTGCAATTCATATAATGATCTTACTTTTTGACTACTGTTCAATCGGGCCCATCTTCCTGACCTATCCTATATTTGTATATTCTGTGTTGATGGTAGATGAGATTTATCCTCACTCTACTTTTGACTGGGGCTATTTTTAATACAGTCCGGTTTTAAAGCATATAGTGTGTGTAGCAGGTATGTGACCAGACACCACAGATATTTTCAGCAGCCTGTTCGCCTTGATGGTTTTAATTTTGATTTTGTGAGTTTTTATACCGTAGTCTTAAAGAAACAATATTTCAACATACATTTTTATATATTAACCACGACAAATGAACTTCTCTAACCCTAACTTTTTTATTTGAGTATTAACGTGAGGGTATAATTTAATTTAATTTAATAAGAGATAAACGGAGAAATCTTTGATCAAAAGTCTCAAATATTTCAAATACTGAACTTTATCCTGCTCGACGATACCAGTTCTCAAATAGCTGAAGCCTTCCTCGCAAAGACGAGCTGCACATGCAAACATGTTACTGAGCACACTGAGAGGCTTGCAATGCAAATCAGCGCTGGGTGAGCTACACGTACGTGTTGTGTACTCAAACAAAACAAATGCATTACAATTAATCTAATCGATGATTTACCTGAACTGGCGCCAGCTGTCTGCACGCCATCCTTTTACAAAATGCTCACATTAACTGTAATATTTAAAACCTGACATGTAAATAATAAACTGAGCAAAGAAAACGACGATTTTTCACCATGGAATAAAATCAGTAGCGGAAGAAGTATTCAGATCCTATACTTGAATAAAAGTACTAACACCACACTGAAAATACAACAAAAAAAAGCCCTGTTTTCAGGTTTCATGATAATGCATTTCCCAGCTAATTCAAGGGGGGATTTGAAGAGTTTATGTGGTTTAAGAAGGAGTAGAATTTTCCCAGTGCACAATGAAGGGGGCTGCTTGAGACCCAAAAGAGTAGCCTGGTGTCTCTTCAGGACCCAAACATACACAAATTCAAGATGAACTGCTATAACATCTACGTTTTTTTTTTCTTTTCTTTTTTTATCTGAGATGAACAGACAAATGAAGCAAATTACAAGTTCTTCCCTTTGAATTAGGAAAATGAATTCACATATTATAGCGTTTTTGTGCAGTGTACTCAATCAATTGGTGACCCAATAAAAAAAAAAAGGTCAAGTACCAGTATACCTCTAATTTGTAGTTCCACTACATAAGTAAAGTACTTTGTTACATTCCAGTTCTGGATAAAACAGGTAAAGGACGAAAGTTATGATGAAGATGAAACAAATACAATGTAGGACGAAATATTCAACTGCAAACGAAAAGTGTCTTTAGTGGCAGGCCTACAGGTTTTCATAATTTCGCTTTGTATCCCACGCTTCAACCCGCCGCTGGTATTTTTTTCATTTATTTTTTTATTTTCGCCGTGCGTAACTTTAATGTTTGCGTGTCTTTTCCTCTGTAATCACAGCAGACATGTCGTAAATAAGTAAGAAGCTTAAAATTTTGAAACAAGCTTGTTGCTCTGCGACGCATGCGCACTTCACAGGTATGTGTTAAGAACAGGAAGCGAACAGTTTGAGACTCGACGCAGATGCTGCCGTCTACTCCCTTCTTTCTGTGATCGATATTGGCCGTGCTCGACTCCCCCTGGACGATAGAAACGCGAGTGTAAGACCCAGTTCACGTGGATGCCGCGTTTTTTTGGTTAATATTTGTAACATATTGGCCGTAAAATCAGAGAAGACTAAAATTAGGAGCTTGAGTGCGAGGCAAGGGCGTGTTTGACTGAGAAGTGTTGGAGAGACGGACTGCCTCCTCCTCCCTGGATGCTAGCTCGGTAGCCTTTGCATGTCGTTGTAGTTAAAGTTGTGTTACGTTAGCATTTTTTTTATTTAATCGGAGTTCAGACTAGAAGAAGATGGGATGTACTCTGAGCACGGACGACAAGGCGGCACAGGAGCGGAGCAAGATGATCGACAGGAATTTGCGGGACGACGGGGAAAAAGCTGCCCGGGAGGTCAAGCTGCTGCTGCTCGGTGAGAAAGATGGATGGACGGAGAGACGAGGTCTCGGTCTATTTGCTGGCGAGGGACTTTCATATCGCCCACCGTCTGTGGCAAACTAAGAGCTAACCCACACCTGAGTAAATTATGGCTTTCCGTCGGTTAAAAACTAAAGTTTTATCTTACTTAACCGACGCTAAATAAGTTCAAGAAGTCAACTTTGATTAAACTACTGGTGTAGCGTCAGACACTTCTCGGGGATTGATATGAATGCCACAGTAAACTCCAGCTTGAAAGTTTGAGCTGCTGGAGTGTCTTTTTTTTTTCTCTTCAGCAAAATGTTTTAATTAACACACTTGCTTTGCGGTGAGTTTTGTCCTCGATGTACGCAGCTGCCATCGCCAGCAGTGACGTTAAGTTAGTCAGTAAGCTAATTTAGCTAGCTTAGGTTAACCCTGCAATTAGCAGTTTAGCTAGCTCCCTAAAGCTAGCTTGGATTACTCAACTAAGCTAACGGAATGGCTGATCCTAACGCCGTCTGAAATCTGTCTTTCAACAGGTTTATCCGTATGACACGGGCGTGCAGTTGTCGATAATGACAGTTTTTCTTCATTATGAACTAGCTACAGTTTGATTTGTAGCTAACTAGCTATCCTCCAGTACGCAGCCATGCATAGCCTGAAATGAAACTAACCCTTTTTAGGCCGATTGAAGACAGCTGGGCTGTTTTGTTCTAATGTGTGAAACTGGCAATAAATTTAAGTGTGAATAATTACCATTCAGTACGACGTAGAGGTCTGTCTCCGTGTAAATGACATGTAATATACTGGTGAGTTTAGAGATAACGAGTTGGAAGAAGTGTTTAAGATTTACAAATGACCGTTATGTTCTTGATGGATTTTTTTTTTTTTTTTTCTAATACAGTTCTGTGATTTTTCCTAATAGGAAATAATTGATTCGTCATTCCTGTTTTATCGATTTCCTAATATAATTTTTACATTGGTGTTTCTGTGTGACTAGTGGTGTATTTCTGTCCGCATGGTCACGGTGGCTAAGCACAGAGGGTTGCATCTCAGTTCGGTCAGTTGGAACAAACCAGTGCGTCTCTTTAAAAACCGCATCAGTGAATCCTAAGACTGAAAGTACAACATTCAAGACATACCACTGTTTAAAAATAGCCGAGCTGCCAGATAACCCCCTCACTCGCAGCCACATATCAGCACTACGTCTGCCGTTTCACCATTTCTGCGAGCACTGTGGCACCTTCTCAGTTCTTCTTGTCACAGGTAGTAGATGACCAGTGCTTGCTGTCTCAGTCGGGAAAAGACGGGCACCGGGTTGCATGGCAACCTGTGCAGCCCTGCTGACAGCAATAAACACCTGTGGCAACTACATGCACAACTAAAGCAGGTAGTGCATGCTAAGTGGATGTCTGCCTAGGCCGTGTAGTGTACAAGCTGTTGTCACAGTGTAGCAGTACTCTGCATCTTTTAGATAATCTCTGCTAATGCAGGTCAGATTTTCTGTAGTATTGATTATTTTGGCTCACCACAATCACATACACTGTACATAGCTCCGCTGCAGCAGCCAGGTCTTTTGTGTGTGTGTGTTATTTGAGATGCACCTGATTTGAATTTTCATGGTTTGTGTTTTGTTTCCCGTCACGATTCTTAAAAGCACCTGCATGAGATGTGTGGGATTGGTTTGTGGATTCATTGTCTGATGGGGAAATTACCATATGGTTTTGAAGGCATGGGTTTATTTATTTTTCCATGTATGTGATGTTCTTTTGATGCTGGATGTCTTTCTGAGTGCTACAGGGTGACATGCAGCTTTACCTTATACACTTATTGCAGTTCTGCGGTGCTCTGTCAAGCATCCGACTGGGGGTGTTTGCATTAATTCAGCGATCTGCAAATGACATGCTCTTGAGACAAGGTTTTTGAGTGGGAGTGTAGCTCAGATGAAGGCTGTTTGTGTCCCACACAAATGCAAATCTTGAAGATAGATTTCTATATAGTGGCATTTTATGAGGATAGTAGCAGAACAAGTATCACAGAAGAGATACAGGCCTAGCCTTTATTGTTCCCTGCGGGGAATTCTGCATCTCATATAGCGGGAGGGAATGATGTATGTATATTCCCAGCTTCACCCAGTGTAGCGTCTTTCAGACATCTAAGCCCACTCAAAACTACTCCCTGTGTTTTCCCTCTTCTTTTTTTTTTGTTTCCCATTAAGCACTTTAATTTCAGCAGTTCACTCAAGTGTGAGCACTGGTGTGAAAATTAAATTTACGTGCGTTAAAATGTTTGTTGTACTATCAGCTCTGTTTTGTGTAGCCGTTTCTCATATGGGACGATGAATTGGTGAACAGTTCTCACCGGGGAGTCGCGAGTCCCTGCAGAGGTACGGTAATTAAAATGTTGTGTGCTCAGCTGAAAACGCGACTGCATCTCAAGAGAGAGCTGGAGAACTGTATGAGAGAGGGTGCAGCTCTGTGGCTAATTCAGATACATCACTTTACCAGTACTTTACAGACTTACAGGCCTCTCATATTTAGATGGCTTTTTACCTAAGAGGCTGTGATGGAAGTTACGCTGCCTCATGTAGCGTTTTATCTTCGTCTCACATAAATGAAATGGTCCATATGAGATTCAGCAGCCAGCTCTGAGATCAGCCGGCCTGTCTGATAGGGCTTGAGTTTGTAGCCCAGGGACATATAAGCTGTGTATAATCCCATTGACGAGAGGATCCAGTTGATTAATCCAATTGCACTGTGACCTCGCTAAACCGTGGCAGTGAAGACTGTGATGTGCTACAGTTTAAGGTTAATACAATTCTGTGTACTCAACAGTGATAATTTTATTAGATGTGAAATGAAATATGCCATCATTCTCAACATAAGTGTATTCATTATATTTTTGGTGTGATTTTTAGAGCTGCACAGTGGCTCAAAATGTTGATTGCTGTACTTCTGATTCCTCTGGAGTGTCAAGTGTCAAGTTTTGGCTTTGAAGGGTAATCATTTTCACCCCAATTGTTATACAGTATCATCAGCATATATTCAACATATATGTGGGTTCAAAACGGCAATTTTTGTGGTGTGTAGTTTGTTGTGTTTTCAAATTTCAACGGAAAACAAAGTAATAAAACATAGCTTGCCTATTTTGTATATTTATTTTTATATGATACTTTTTAAATGTTATCTTGGCCAAACAATTTTAAGTCTGGAAGTGTTTGTTTACACGGTACATAAATGAGTGGTGGAGGACACTTGACAGATGTACCCAAATGATCTTTGAGGTATTTTTAAAGCAACTGGAAAAAAAGAGCTTCGTGCCAGAGAAAGCCCTTTTCTTTCAACAGAAACTGTGTATAAAGATCTAGGAACACATGTTGCATATTTATTTGGCCCTTTTTGGAGAAAATATTTTCTTTTGCACACTGAACCAACTGTTTAACACGTGAAAGATTCAAAGCCACGTCACTCTAATGACTCTAATTTCCCTTTTTGTTCCATCTGTTCTGTCTTTCAGGAGCTGGAGAGTCTGGGAAAAGTACTATTGTTAAACAGATGAAGTAAGTGTGGGTGGTCAGTGTCACATGTAACAAAATGTCAGATGTGGCTCCAACCCTTAGTGCAGGATTGTTTGTCTTGAGAACGAAGTGTTTGAGTCACTTTGACTTTCCTCAAGCTGCATGGAGAGCTAATTACACACTTTAGTATATTTATACCAAATCACCAGACTGAGTGGTAATTAGTATATCACCAGTCTGAAATCATTCCTTTGTTCAGTTATTTATTTGCTGTTAACCGTGATAGTGAGCAATAAATTAACATTTATGATTAATATCTATAAAATGTCAGTGTACTATTGAACTGTTACAAAGGTTAAACATTGAATTGTGGATTTGTAGTTTGTTATCATCACTAGATTTTTTTTTTTTCCTTTTTTTTCCAGTATGTTGAAAAGTAAGTTAAGCGCACTAATTAATGAATAGGAGAGTGTTTAAAGTCACCAAGAGCCTCTTCATTTGGCAATTATATTTCAATAAACACAGAGTTTAAGTCCCAGACAAACATAAGATATGATTTAAATATGACTTAAACACATGAAAGTGCCTCTGAAAATAATTCTGCAATTGTCTGAAACGACTTGATTCATCTTGATCTTGGTTTTTCATAAGAATTAAGCTATGAAATTGCACGATTGAGATAAACCTCAGTAAAGCAACTGTATGGTTTGATTTGGACACACTAATGGAGAAACTGCTGTACTCTTTTTCCCTTTTTTAAAAAAAAAAATAATGCCAGGATCATCCATGAAGCAGGATACTCAGAGGAGGAGTGCAAGCAGTACAAGGCTGTGGTCTACAGCAACACCATCCAGTCCATTATTGCCATCATCCGAGCCATGGGGCGCCTCAAGATCGACTTTGCTGATCCAGCCAGAGCCGTAAGGGAACAAAAAACCGAACTGACATTTTCTTTTTCCCAAGGCATTATTTTTCTAGATAAATATATAGCGCAATGCTGCAACAGCAAGTTAGTTATGCCACCCGTTCCAGCTTCCCTCCCTTCTCTCTGCAGCAGGTTACGTAAAATTGTTAGTGTTATTGTTGTTGCTGACATGAGAACTGTCCCCAGGTCCATCAGCTGAGACCAACGTCCTGCTGTGCTGCTGGTCAGGACATTTTAAATAACATGTTTGTGTGCTGAAGTCCTAACAAGAAGGAGTCTACAACTAATCAGCCCTGACATTTGGTCACATGCTCATTTTGGAATAAGTGTAGTGTTACCCCTTATTTAAAAAAAAAAAAAAAAAAAAAAAAAAAAAATGCAGCTCAAAATGCAATGTATTTTTTCCTCTGTAAGTCTGTGTGTTGTTTTTCCCTGGTGTAACAAGAGGCTTAGTCATTGCCTCAGTATGACTGTGTAACTTTTTCTCTTTTTTTATGCTCTTGCAAATGTTCTGCCTTTGACCTACAGTACTGTAACTAAAACAGTAAGTAAGAAAAGTGTCACATTACTTCATCAGTTTGTTCCAAATAATCACTGAGATGTTTGTAAATGGTAGAAATACTGTAAGGTAATGGCTGTTCTTCATTAGGGCAAAGTACAGTCAGTTGAGATCAGAGCAGTATTGGACCAAATCTGCTGTGGAACAATAATTGGGCAAAAATGCTCCCGAGTCTTTTTGGTGGCTCAGTTTATTTGTGTTTTCTTTGGCAGTTGCATTGTCAACACCATTTCAAACATTTAACAAAAAACTCAAGATCAGAAAATAGAAAATCCGTCTTAAGAAAACTGACGACTGTCTTGTCTTGTTAGGACGACGCTCGGCAGCTGTTTGTGTTGGCCGGATCAGCAGAGGAGGGTTTCATGACAGGCGAGCTGGCCGGGGTTATCCAGCGGCTGTGGAGAGACGGAGGAGTCCAGGCCTGCTTCAGCCGCTCCCGAGAGTACCAGCTCAACGACTCTGCAGCATAGTGAGTAGGACGCACTGACACGCCTTTAGCTCTGAAACACTGGTTTAGTTTAAGGAAAGAACTCCTAGCCTTAACTCAGACTGGGCAAACCAATCGTAACTTTTGTGTAAGTCTTTCTGTCGTCCGGCCTCTTACTGACTTTTGTCTTCCTCATAGCTACCTAAACGACTTGGACAGGATATCCCATGGAGCTTACGTACCCACCCAGCAGGATGTGCTGAGGACCAGAGTCAAAACTACTGGCATTGTGGAAACACACTTCACTTTCAAGGACCTGCACTTCAAGTTCAGTACAACATCAAGACTTACTTAAACCTTTTCTGCAAGTGTCAGTTTCAGTGTTGCATGCAGAATGATCCATTGTAGAAATAATTAATTGGTATGTAACTAAAAAGAGTGCGTACTATTTCTGTTCCAGTTTGTGGAAGCTAGATGAATATCCTTGAGCTGTGTGTTGTGTTTAAAGTGTTCTGCTCTTGTGTTAAAAGTCAGCTGAAGTGACGAGGGTCTGAATCATATGTCCAAGGATCCTCTTATACAGGGAAAGAATCAATGAATATCAGCAGCTGACTGGATGAAGTGTTCAAGTGAGCACGAGTGACAGCGGTTTGTGAGGTATATAGTGTTTTTTCAATCCTGCATCTTTGATCTCTTCGCAGAATGTTTGATGTAGGCGGACAGAGATCAGAGAGGAAGAAGTGGATCCATTGTTTCGAGGGTGTGACAGCCATCATCTTCTGTGTGGCTCTCAGTGACTACGACCTGGTGTTGGCTGAGGATGAGGAGATGGTAACGCCCGCCTATCTCACCCTGATTGTTTTTTTTTTTTAAATTGGTTTTCTATAGCCTATCTGTCTGGTAATTGTTTGTGTGCCTCTACTCTCATCCACTCAGAACCGAATGCACGAGAGCATGAAGCTGTTCGACTCCATCTGCAACAACAAGTGGTTCACTGACACCTCCATCATCCTCTTCCTCAACAAGAAAGACCTGTTTGAGGAGAAGATCAAAAAGAGTCCTTTGACAATCTGCTACCCTGAATACGCAGGTGAGGCAGAAAGAGGCGTACAGACACATTTGTATATAATGCAGGTGTTCCTTCCATGCAAATACTGTACTTTGTGTTTAGTGGTAGTACATCTAAACCACATGTGTCTATATAGTTTTGAAGACCTGCATGGGATCCAGATTTCACTTTTTAATAGATGCATTTCTTAAACACGCCGCTTGTCGTCCTCTTGTGGGCCGCTGAAGGAGTGGCAGTCCCTGCAGATGACACAGATACTTCTTTATTCTGTTTTGTGCTCTGCAGCTGAACTTTGTGTTTCTGTTCTGTGTGTCTGTTCTGGTTTGATTCACCAGAAATTATTGATGCTCATATTTCACAGATCTATGTTTATAAAAAAAACAAACACACCAACAAACCCCGAGGTAATGTGTCTGGACTTGTTTAACAAAATATGAAGAAGAGCCAAAAAGCTTCACCCTCTGAATAAGAGCTCGCAACGTGCCATCTCCAAGTACATACTTAGATTAGAATCTTTAAAACGGAAACGCAACATACAACTCATTTAACTCTGTTAAATGTAAAGTACCATAACCTGACAGTCAATAAACAGCAAGGACAATGAATAAGTCAACACTAATATGGATATTTTACAAAACGAACAAAAGTCGATACAATAATGATAGTTTCTAACAGCAAAAAAGCTCATAAATGAATAAACAATGAATGAATAAATAAAACTGGATCACTGATCATCAAACTCACAGGAATGAATAAATAAATGTAGACGTGAACATCAAACTAACAATCAAAAATCTAACGGATTTTAGGTCAAGGTTTTCAAAAAATGTTTTCTTTTTAGCCATTTTCTTTCAAAGTCAGTGTTTCCAGTTGAAATGCCTGATATTAGTTATCAGCCAAATTCTCCTGATACCAGTAGTTTGTAAAATGTTCGTCCTATCTCCATTTTCCTCGACGTTTTACCTTCTCGTGCAACATTGAAACATTTTCGGACAGTAAAACAGACATTCGTCAGCTGCACATCAACTCTGGTTTACGTCCACATGGACTTCCGGAGACGATGTCACACCTTGCTTGACAAGACCTCAAACGCTGTTAAACCAAAGCGTGTAAACACGATCATAAAGACGTGATATAAACATGCAGATATTTTTCTGTACTAAATTCTTGATTCAGTTACACAACAAGTAATAATAATTAAAGGTTTATTTTAGTTGGCAAAGTCTTAAAGTTGTCTCCCTGTCTCCGCGTTTTAGGCTCCAACACCTACGAGGAGGCAGCAGCTTACATCCAGTGCCAGTTTGAGGACCTGAACAAGAGAAAGGACACCAAGGAGATCTACACCCACTTCACCTGTGCCACCGACACCAAGAACGTGCAGTTCGTGTTCGATGCGGTCACTGACGTCATCATCAAGAACAACCTGAAGGACTGCGGCCTTTTCTAAAGGTACGTCGGTGTGAGCGCTTTCTGGTTCTATTTGTGCAGTATATCCAAAAAAACGGATACAGTGTGGTCTGTTGCTGCTTTTCTCTAAGTGGGCGTCTCCGTCTTTCCCGTCAGGCGTCTGCTGGCCCGCTCGCCGAGTGACTTTATTCGAGGGGAGTCTGACTGGAGGGAACTTCATGGACACTGCTGAGAATGTCACTTTTAACCTCTTATTAACTTATGTTCATCTCTAAAAGTTTTAAAAAACGGTGTGTAGAAAAAACATTTTGTGTAAAATATTTGTACAACTGTCTAAGGCCGGGGATTTTTCACAGTTTTTAAAATGTGCTTGTTTTACCTGTCATTATTTTTAATTTTTATATGAAAAGGGGACCTTTTTTTTTTTTTTTTTTTTTTTGTCCTTGAATGAACACCTTTTTGTCTTTTTGTTTATAGGTGCTTGTGCCTTGCATGCCTTAGTTGCAGTGTTTTCTTTTTGCTGCCTTAGATGTTAAGTTTATGTAGATGTTACCATCGAAGTCCCTCAGTCCATATTATCTTTTATTTTTCTGATTGTGTATACCACGTCATTTTTGCTTCCTCGGACTAACCAAACAAGACAAAGTCACTCTATAGACCAATTCACTCTGACTCTGACATACTGTGAGAGCTTGTATGCGGTTTGCTTGTCTGTTGTGAGCGCGATCTTCGTTTTGATCGAGGGCCAAAGCCTGTGTGAAAGATTCGGTATGTATGATTTGTGCGTGCGTGCGTGCGCGAATGTATACAATATAAACAAAGGGATTTTATTAATCTGCTTGTCATCCTCTTTCAAAGTTTTTATTTTTCTAAACGACCAAAAAGAAACTGCTTTCCGTCTCTAATTAACGAGCGCACGTTGTTGGTGCGCTGCTACAAACTAACATTCCTGATCTGAAACATGAAGGAAAGAAAAGCTTTGAAAAGAGGATGCCAAAGTCGGCCTCGTAGCAGACAGTAGGATCATGTGTAGACTGTGTTCAGTGCATAGACAGACAGGTGGCTGAGTACAGATGCACTGTTATTGATTATGATCTGTAATGGTTTCCAGTTACATATCCACCCTAGACCCCCAACCCTCTGTTTCCATTGGATGGGGACATTAGTGGACTAATCTCCATGATTTTGCTAATAAAAGAGTTGCTACGGTAAAACCATGGCATCTTATGCAAGAAACTCGTCTCCTGAGTTTTTATTTTTTCAAATGTGTTTTTGAAACTGTAGTGGAAGAAGTATTCAGATCCTTCACTTAAAAGGATTAAAACGGTGTGAAAATACTCCGCTAAAAGTCAAAGTTCTTCATTGAAAACCCATGCTTAAGTAAAAGTATTTATATTTAATGTACTTCGAATATGGACAGTCAATGTAGTCATTGTGCAGTAAAATGGTCTCTGTCAGTGCTTTACTATTATATGTGATGCTTTTGGATTCATTTTACTGCTGCCTTAATGTGTGTGTGTCAAAATTTTACTGCTGTACACGTTTAAGGTTGAGCTCATTTAACTACTTTAATGCATCGTATGCTATAAGACCATCATATGTTTGTTGCATCGCTGTCCTGTGAGAATCAACCATCTCTCAAAATCCAATTTTTCCTGAGTTCAGGACTGTTTTCGGCTTTGCGACAAGGGTTTTAGAGAGTTTATTTAGCTTAAGAAGGTAATTTTCCTCAGCCCCTAAAGGAACACTTCATGCTTCAGTTTATCAGAACAGTTCAAAGTTGTCTCATTTGGAGATACTTGGTTTTCACTGGACCAGAAGGAGATGGAAAACTGTCAGACAAATGTAGTGGAGTAGAAGCATAAAGTACGTAAAATGGAAATACTCGAGTAAAGATAAGAGTTGAGATCAAAACAAGACGAGAAACGTGTTCAACAGGTGCTTAAAACCTAAAATTGATTTGTTTTGGGTTAAATATTTAGTGTCCAGCAGCGTCACCTCAGTGTCTAAGTTTTTAGTACCGTCACCATCACAGTAAGTGACAGGGTGATGGATCTGCCTCATATCAGCCAAGTAGGAAATTCAGTTATTATTAAAGCTGCAGTGATAACACGGGGAGGATTTAATGGGGTGTATCAGTACCACTGAACAGTAAATGTTTCCCTCTTGTGGACACAGGTAGCAACTGCGTGTAATGATCAAGACTGATGACTGCTTGATGGTCATAAAAGAGACAACTGAGGAAAATCTAATCACCCGTTTTAATATAATTAACAGAGATTGGTCCCGACAAAGATGCATCGGCCCTTCATACCAAATCTCTATTGGAAATAGGCCAAGATTAGGGCTAATTAATCCTGAACTAGAACGAGAAAGTGATTTTCTACCAAGCTGTGGTGACTTAAAGCAGGACGCTCCTTTTCCAGTACTCATGAGCTGATCAGCCGTTAAAGGAAGAGAATTAGTTTAGAAATAGTGATAGGATTATCACAACAACTGTCATATTTCAGGCATTTATTTTTATATATTTCACTAACATGGCAACCGACATCCCACAAATGGGTCAAGGCAGTGCCAAGGCTGACTCCTGTCTTGCAGACTTAGCTAAGCCATCACTGCTCAAGCACAATGATTAGGCATTAGCTGAGAGGACACTATTTTGGGGAGGCATTGTGTGATTTAAAAGCTAACTGCAGAGTCATTTAGCTAATCCCCAAAGCCCTCCCAGAGAGATCAAACGGTGAGTATATGAAGCCTCTTGAAAACGAAAGGTATGCAGTCGAGGGGAGAATGAAAGAGAAGAGGATGATGCTAATGATGGTGATCAAACAGTACATCGCTGCCAACTGCCGCTGACCAGGGAGTGAAAGCAAAAGGAATCCAAACCGCATATTTCATCTGGATCGAAAGAAACTCTTTGAAACCCCTCCGTTATAACAAGCTCGATTTTTATCACCCATACTCCATATTTGCTGCTAAAAAAGAGTTAACGTCTGAGAAAAGTGGAAGAGACGGAATGTATAAAAAAAAAGTGTTTAAGGTCAAAAACATACACTGGACGTTTTAGGCTGATATAGATGTTAAAATTATAATAGGCTCGTCGTGTGACTTACATTTTTTTCCTCTTCAGATTTAAGTTGGCGTGTCAGACTTGGTTTTCTTGTACTGCTGGGCAATACAAAGAATTAATTCAAATAATTGAGTTTTTGCTCTTTGATCGATGTGAAAAACACCTAAATGGCAAAACTGAGATTAGTGCTTCCTCTGGAGACTGTTGTTGCTCAGCGGAAATTCAAAATGCAGCGTTTTTTTTTGTTGTTGTAATTCATTAATTGTGAATGTGTTTCTCCAGTCATTTTCTATTACTCTATTCAAAGTATGAATAATACACAGACAACCACACAAGTGCTGTTTTTTTTTTTGTTGTTGCTGCTGATATTGCACATAGTTTTAATTAAGAAAACTATTTTTGAGTCATGTTTTAGACTCAAAAGAAAGATTTATTTGTAGATTTATTTATTTATTTTTATTTTTTTGGCCACATCACTAAGCCTTTGTTTGCCGTTTACATGTTTTGGAATCCTAAAACATTATTAGCCTTGAAAGCAAACCAAAACAAAAAATGTTTGTGTCGTCCAGAAAAACCAGTGCAGTAAAACGATGCTAAAATGCCTCACAGAGCTGGATATAACTGCACACGTAATCCTCGGTGGATTATGACACCTTCATATAGTCACTGATCCGTTTCTATAAAAATAGTAACATTTAGTGCAGATTTAAGTTGGTCTTTTAAAGAGCTGTGACAACGAGCGGGACGGTTCACAGTGAAAGACGAAACTGTAATGTGATGGCGTCACGTTTTACCTTTCAGCACACTCGCATATCTGTAACAAGACTGATGTTTTTTCCGCTTTGACTCACTGGTTGAGTTTGGAATCAGACAGGACTTTTTACAGGTGACTTCAAAAGTTAAAGTTTCACTACATAATTAAATCTTTTCGTGAGCTTGAAGGAAAAGCCAACGTGATTTAGTTGCCAAATCCCTGAAGCCATTCAGTCTAATTAACTTATTCTCTGTGTGTGTGTGTGTGTGTGTGTGTTGCTTTTTCAGTCTGCGTGTGTGGCTTTTCAGTGGTGCCGCCATGTTTCCTATTAAGTTTCAGAGTTTCAAATGTCTTTCAACTATAACATCGATTGTCTCAGTAGACAGTAATGACTAAAATATGTTTGTCTGCGCTCTATTGTGGCACGTCGGGGGATAAAACAAAGATGATAAAGACAGGAAGGGTCTGTTTGCCCTCTGAGGGAGTGTGTAAGTGACTATGTGAAGGTGACCTCCCTCCCCCTGTTTATTCTGAGCAATAAAAAACAACTTAGTGTGCATTTCTTAGCGTGCACAAAGCAGAGTCATCGAGGGAGGCAGTGAGCTAAATCCATATAAGCTCTATTGAAATTCCCCCTCTGAGTGCACAGACTGCCTCGTGTTATTGTATTTTTGCCTTCTGTTGTTGGCAGTCTGCTTTAGGATGCTCATTACTTTCTGTCTATAGTGATAATATAAAGTAATATCCTTTCCTCCTACTCCTCCCCTACTCAGAGTGCACAAACAAAGACACATAACGGTATTTACAGTCAGTATGAGGACACCTGGATGTGCAGAATCACACTTTATGGAGACGTTTTATTTCTAATAGTCTGGCAGAAAGTTAAAGATTCGATGGGGTTGCTGCAGCTGATCGAGCTCGCCGCTTTCAGAGAAAAAGAAGAAAGATGATGACTGCACTGTTTTATGAGCTCTTTTCATCCAGGCCACCCACAATGACCAAAGGACTTCAGGCTGGTACTGGCAGAAGTTAACCTTCAAAACTTAGTGGCAGAAAGACTTTAGGAAGTCAGGTGAGACAGGATAAAGAGTGAAAAAAGCCCTAGTTGGAGCAGGTTGTGGTGTGTGATTGGACTGGGTTAAAAACATACCATTTTTAGACTTTGACTTTTTAGTTTCAGTTTTTTTCATTACTATTTTCAGCTTTCAGTCACAGTTTGGTTAAGTTTATGCACCAAAATACTACATACAAGTTTAGAAAAAGATCATTGTGTTGTCTTTCCTTTTCAGATCCTCTGGTCGACCTCGGGTCATAAACGGGTCGTACTGAGGTGTTAGATT
>JAPQRN010000022.1:8510207-8525207 GCA_037367275.1 Coranthus polyacanthus
AATGCTGTTTCATTCTAGGGCTGGGTGATATGGCCAAAACTCTTATCTTTTTAACATCAGTCGACATAGATAATTATCACGATTAATGTCAAATCATTATTTCTGTCAAGTTTAAAGGCTGATTTTTGGCAAAAAACAGATTGCTTTTTGTTTTTGATTGTTAATTGTGATTTTAAACGTGGTAAAAACATGACACTTGCCAAAGGGTGGAACATTTCACATGAGGTAGAACGTTCAAAACAATTAGAATGATCAAAATCTAAATATGCATGAATAAGTAAAACAACAAAACACTGAAACATTTTCAAGTTTTAGCTGAGAATGTAAACAAAATAAACCCCAAAAACACTAGAAAAATGGATATTGTGATCATGCTAATTATCGTGCCAACATTTTCTATGAATTAAATTAATATTAATAACTGATACTGATCATTTTCGGTATTGTTTTAGCCCGGGGGGAGGCAACCTGTGGCTTTAGCCCCTCTCCAGCAGCTCCCTGTGGATTTGTCCAGGGACGGAAGTAACAAATTACAAATAGTCTCCTCACTTTCACTTAAGTATTTTATTTTTAGCTATTTTACTTGAAGTCGTCGCAAAATAATGTGATCTCCTATGCCAAGAAAGATCACTGAGGCAGCCAGGATGAAATGCTACAGAAGTGAACTGGACCTAGTGTAGACAATACATTGAATTCAAAAAAAAAAGTTTAACATTTTATCAACTAAAATGTGCATCATATTTTATCATACATATGTTACATATGTTTAGTGCTCAAACACATTTTGTGGCTCCAGAAGAATATTTTTTCCTCTTTCTAGCAAAAATGTCTCTAGACAGTAAAAGGTTGCCAACCCCTGGCTTTGCACCTATTTCATTTAATTTTTATTCTCCCGGCATATAATGTGTGTGTGTGGGGGTATAGTGATCTGTCCGTCCATCCTGTCTGTCACCATTTTGTTCCCGGAGCAGAACTAGAACACCATACCAAACTTCCTACAATTATCAGTTATGTGTTGGAGTGGTGCCTTTTGCTGTTCTGTCTGTTGCCCATCCATGCTGTTTATTTGTCGTCGACTGATTCAAGGCGCCATTTTCTGTCACTACTCGACTCCTCTGCTGTCAATAGGCAAAGTGAATGAAACTAAGCTAACATCAAGCACCACTTTTCGATCTTATTATCCGTTTATCAATCATCTGTGAGGCTCTTTTAGCTGCACTAATCTGTATGAACAGTTCTATACAAATCAAGTTTGATTTAGTGATCGATTGGCTCGGCATGTGAACATTTGACCTATCAGACGGAGCCGTCAGCTGCCATCAGATTAACTGGTGTCAGTTTGGCCGTGTCGTCATCACAGCGTTGGAGAATGTTGTTGCACATTGCAGATTTTCCTCACATTGTGCAGACTTCGATAGAATCTGGTCAGCCCCTGCTATGAGTACAGTGAAAGCAAAGCTAGGATGTGACATCAGTGACAGTTGTTTTTTCATCGGCTGAGCACTTTTCTATACTAGATGTCCTTTGCCGGTGTGTTGAGCCGCTGACACAGAAGTGATTGTTTAATTTGCTCTCACAGCTGCACAGTTTCTGAGCTTCTCTCCCTCTCTTATTCCTCTCCTCTCTCTCTCTCTCTCTCTCTCTTGTCGCCTTGGTCTCTTTGTCCACCTTCATATTCCTCAACCTCCTTCTCTCTCTTTGATTTCTTTTGGTCACCACCCCACTTCATCACATTTTCAATTTTAACTCCAGACGGCCCCGCTCTCCTTCTCTTTCCCTCTCCCTCTTCTTCTTCTTTTTTTTTTTTTTTTTTCCGACCTTTCCTCGCCTGTTGGCTGTGAAGTAGTGGACTGACAGGGTGACAGCTGAGGTGATGGGGTCTGGCTGAGGTTCAACACTGCAGGTCCTTGAACACTTCAACCCTGTCGCGGCCAGAGGACCGCACAGGCCTGTTTGGTTGGAGGAGGAGCCATAGCTTTGTCACCACGTTTCAATTATAGCTGCCTTCCAGCCTTTTTTCCGAATGTTAAGACAGTTATTGTGTGTGGTGTGTGAGCGGTAATGACATTCCCATAATTAACTGCCTATCACTTAACAAAGCTGATACAGCGTAATGAAGATTATAGAAAATCCAACTCATAGACCTCCTTCACAGCAGCTTTGACTCATACACTGAATATCTGTGTTTGATGTCTATTTATTTTAGTGATATATACCATATATTTAGTGTGTATATTTGCGTTTGGTCAGCAGGTCTTCTGTACTGCAATGTTGCATATAAGCAAGACACATAATCGCCTTATTGCAGTTATTTGAACAAACTGAAATTGAATTTTGCATAATCATGAAAATCATCTTCATTCACCTGTATAAAAACAGCAGGATGAAACTAAGAGAAATGGTGTATTTCATCACTATTTCAGCATAATTTGAGGTTCGATTAGTTCTCTTCGTCTTCTCGTTGTCATTTTGCGGTGCTTAATTTTTATTAGTAACTGCAATTATTACTAATTCCATTGTAAATTATGTTTAAATGATTTATGTCAAATCTGCATCGTGTCAATTTTTTTTCACAAAGCCAAAAAGACGAATCAAATTTATTCCAGTTTTCAGTGCAAATAAATGGCTCTTCCTCTTCACTAGGTGTACCGTATGTCCTATAATTAAACTATTGTTAGGCTTATAATACAGTCTTGGATATAATTACAGTGCCACCTGTGATTTTCTGTAGAAATTCAATAAAACTGCCCTTCAACGTGACCATTTCATATGCTCTTATTAATTGCTTTGATTGCTTTTCAACTTGTACTTTCTTTTTTCATGTCATAAAATATAGTTAAATACTGTTGTAAGGGTTAAATACAGCTTATCTAGCTAACTCCATTACTAAGCTAATGACAGTCTCACTTGCCTACATTCATGATAACAGCCACATTAGACTAATTTCTATGTAGATGTTGGGGGTCAAGAGTCACAGTGTCCAACACTAGCTACTGTTAGCTAAGAAATGGAGCTCGCTAATGTCAACAGACACAACACAGACTCTGACGCGAACCTCACGTAAGCACGCGCAAATCTTACACAGAGAACCTTCAGATTGTGAATTTGTGTCTTTCCCCAGATTTTTTGCCTCACATTTGCCCACATGACCCCCCACGGCTTTACACGACACATTTATGGCAAACACTGATTCTTCACTATTGCCACAGTGGTCCGATAAGGATATCTGAAGCAGCATACCAGTGGCATAAAATGAAACAGAAAAAGGCAAATTGTTAATCGTCGGCTGAAATTTCACCGCTGGACTTTCTGACAGATGTACAGAAGCGGGCGTTGCTGAAGCATCAGGGTGACACGGCGTCAGACGGCTAAAAAAACAGGGACGATGGTCCTGAGTGCAGTGCTGCTCGTGTGCCCCGCAGGCTGTTTGTTGTTGTGGTTTGGAGCGTTATAAAATCAGTGTTTTTCTCCCTTGTCTGCAGAGCTCTGACCATGCTGTCAGTGTGAGTCTGTCAGCTTGACAAGCAGACGCCACTCTGCATCACAACATGCTGTCACACTGAAGGACGTGGGAGGAGGTGTGTCTGAGTGTGTGTGTCTGAGTGTGTGTGTGTGTGTGCGTGTGTGCGTGTGCGTGTGCGTGTGCGTGAGTGTGTTCATACAGCTAGGAGGCTCACATGCTGACATCAACTCCTGCATCCTGTTACATCATTCAGCTCAGGGATTGGTCGCTCTCCCTCCCCCCAAAAAATGACTTGAATGTGATCATTTGTTGCGTGGTAATAATATCAACATGTTATATTGTTGCCTCTAGGCTGCCCGCTGTGTGCGTCTTTGTGTTTGCTTAACTGTTTGTATGCAAATCTTATTACTTATTTGCATGTTTCTTTTTCACACGCTTTCACACTTCAGCACAAACATGCCAAACGCTAGCAGAGCTGCCACTTTAAGGGCACGCGGAAAATGGAGAAACCAGAGAAACTTCCAAAAGCAAATCAGTAGCTGCCATAAGTCAAGCAGAAGGGACCAAAAAGGCAGACAAAGGCAATGTGAGAGGCATGTGAGGGGAATAAAAACTTCAGAAAGGAAAGAAGCATCACAGTTTGCAGGTTGAAAGGTTTGATAAGGTTGTCAACGTTTGATAGCCTGACTACATCTCAAGTCTTTTGAGATTAGAAATGGGCTGGCACCATTTCACTTCATTTACAGGGATCACTCCGACACTTCAGCAAATGATTCTGAGCTACTTCTGGAGCACCTGCTGTTGAGAAATTTAGAGTTTCAGATGGTTTTTTTTCTCTGCAGATGAGCAGCGTGAGCGCCTCTCTAATATGAGTGAAGCTGAGAGTGGAAGATAGTGAAACTGGGCTGAAGGACCGAGAAGAAAATATAGGGAAAAAACAGAGACCTGGGGGTATAGTAAACATAGATAGAGAGAGAGAGAGAGAGAGAGAGAGAGAGAGAGAGAGAGAGAGAGGGGACGGAAGATGATGGATGTAGACATGAGCAAAGAGGCTCTGGGAGAAGATAGAAAAAGGAAGACAAGAGGAGAGGTGGTAAAGAGGAGGAGATCAGCAGGGGAGATCGGGAGAGAAAGAGGAGAGCGAGCAGAGGATGGAAATTGAGAAGGCGAGAGTCGATGCGAGAGGATAGAGGGATGAGACGCGAGGAACAGAAGGGCGAACGTGCACTGAATGAGGGTAGAGGGAGATATGAGGGAACCTCGTAAGTCATTCTCCTGAGAACCATCTCTTCTCCTCCACTCTACTCAGAGGCATCAGTAAAAGGGGCTATAAATAGCTTCAACCGTGAGCAGCACGTTTCTCTACTCAGATAGCCTATAAATACATGCAGCTTCTGTCACTTCACATCCGCTGTACTCTGGACGTGTGCTGCCCCGCAGCTTCGCAGCCTCCTACAGGGAATCCTCCTCTGGAGACTACAGGGGAGGAGAAGATAAAGATGTTGATGAGGAACGTGGCCAAGACGCTTAGGATGGTGAAGGGTGATAGGGATGACGGATGCCACTGATAATGATCGCAGTAATGAAGATGGCTATCATGGTGATGTGAGGAAATTCATGTAAAGTCATTCTAACCCTGATGCACACGATTTTAATGGCCGGCGCAGAAACTGTAGTTTAAATTATATGTTAACAAGCATTTTTCAGCAAGCCCTTTGCAGACTACAGCTCTCTGCAGCAGCACGCAGATCATTTAATGCGTGTAATTAAAGTGTTTGATTAAATAAAGCTGGATCAACAGGTAGTGTTCCTGCGGATTCTTAAAATACAAGGCATTAAATTCATTCATCTAAGAATAAGGCCTTAAAGGTCCAGTGGGTAAGATTTAGGGGGATCTAACTGCAGAAATGGAGCATAGTATCCATAATTATGCTTTCATTAGTGTATAATCGCAGAAAAAATAAGAACCACTGCGTTTTAGAATCACCTTAGATTGAGTCATTTATATCTACAGAGCGAGCACATCGCCTCCACGGAGTCCACAGCATGGGAAATGGGATTTGACGAATGTCTTTATCTCACATTGTAATTTTAAAACCTCAGCATAGTTTGTAACAGCTCTTTTTTTCTTAATGTAATTCACCAGTTACCTCTTGCGTTAACGTCTTGTAGGTCAGGACAGTAGAGCCATCAACACTCGGTAACTGATGTCATTTTTCTTAAATTTGGTTCTTGTAAAATTGGTCTTAATTTCATTTAATGTGTTATAAAGAAGCCTTAAGCTTAACTTGCCTCAAACTGTAGGAACCTGGTACAAACTACTCCATGTAGGTGCATAAATGTGACTTAGTCTTGAGTATTTTTTTGGTAGCTTTTTTGGTATATTTTTTTACAAGCTGTGAATATTTTTACTTAGCTAAGTGTGAGACAGATGTTGGTGATTAAGATTTGATTGGAAAAATATATTCTGAAACTACAACGAGTACCTGTGCCGGCGTTATAAAGTGCAAACAGTTATTTCCCTCTTTGTAATATGTACAGAGTGAAGAGCTGAAAATGAAAAGCAGTCGTCAGGAGTGTGACAGCAGTGTGTGTCTGCCAGACTGCAGTGTCTCCACACAGTCGTCAGTACTTTCGCACTTTTATGACCTTTTGGCTCAAACAACATGGTTCCCAATGTGTTGTTTAAACAAAGTTCAAATCATCGACAATGTGCAGTTGGATGGACCTATCACTAAAAATACACAGGAACAAAAATCTGCACCTCCAAATGAACATTCAGCTCAATCATCTGCGATGGTTTCGTCGGCAAAATGAAGCCGTCACCGCAGCGAGCTCCCAAATTCTCCCACATCCATCTGTGTTTGGTTTTAATTTGCATCCAAAAAGTGTGCAATCGCCTCAGTTATAAATCTTTAAATCGTGTTTATAGTTTGCAGATTGTATCGTCTTCATGGTTATTTATAAGTGAGTGGGATTTAACCCTCATTGACTGACAGAGGAAGAAGAGTGAGGTTTATTTGAGGATGTTTTAGTCACCGAGCTGATAAAGACGCGATGGATATTTTTGTCCGCGCGTTGTGCGCGCACAGAGCACGCGCTGCTTGTACTTGTATGTATGTACAGTATGTGTTTATTTTTACTCTTGTCCAATTGATTATTCTGTTTGTGTGTGTGGAGGTTTAATGGGCTGAGCTGATAAATGAATAATGGGAGAGTTACACGTCAGTCTCTGTTGAGCTTTGTGCACTGGCCTCTACATGTGATAGAGAGAGAGAGAGAAATACATCATCCCCCAGGGACTCTCTCCTTAAAGGGGTGATTTGCCTGCTGGCTTGCTCTTGTTAAAGGGCGGGCTGACATGCTTTGATGTGGTTCTGCGCTCCCTGCAGTTTGATTGGCACGCTGGATTAATGTTGTTCCACAGATGAAAGAAACTGCAAGGGAAAGATATGAATTTTATGAAATGAAAATAGCAAATATTGAACATGATTAATGAACCGGTTATGTTTGCAAAGTGCTTTCTGTGTTAAGTCCTGGACAGGTGTCATCTCATCTCTTTTCCCGTCTTCACATGATCCTCTCAGCTAATCAGAAAACGAGGTTCTTCTCAACCCTTTTGTATTTGTGCTCCTGTCTCTAGTTTTACTTCTCGGATCCCGTAGGGCTGGGTGTCGTTCCAAAAATGTTCGAGAGCAATACTAATACCGATACCTTGGCTTTCAGACCAAGTCCTAAACAATACTTTTTTTTATATCAATTTTATATTCTAGCAAAAAAGAAATCACATTACACCTTACCGTACACATCTTTAGTTTTATTTTTCAGCTACTCTGCATTTTTATACACTCAAACCAGTTTCATAACATAAAAAATATAACACTCTTTAAGTTTTACCTAAATAAACTTCAAACTGTAAACTTAAATGCACAGTATGTAGCATTTCCACGTGGAACTATCTAAAATGATTAGGCCTATGTTAGACATTTTGTTGACTCGTGTACTTACATTGTACCTTTTTTTGTATTTACATTTTAGGTGGTAAATGAGATGAGCATCCAAAAGAGGAAACTACAACTAACACAAAAGACACGTTAGCCAACATTATACATTACATCGTCGAATGTTTCAGATGATTTTCAAACTTTCACAAAAATGAAATGCATTACATGAAAAGACAGAGGTTTTTTTCCGGGGGTACCTTCCTGATCATGTATACGCACCATATTTTTAATAATTATATGATCCCAGAAAATGACAATAATCATGTTAAAACAGTATAGTAACCAGTTGTACCGTTGCTTTATCAAACAAACATTTCTTTGAGTTAGCAAAGTCAGGGAATAATGTATCAGAATTACTGTGATTATCATGTTATTTTCTCTCCTACAGTTTAGACAGAAAGTATAATTTGTTGGAAACTCTTTCGCACCCAAAAGAAATTTTAAAAGCCTCCTTTCTGCTGCAGTAAAGTAATATTTCTATTTGATAATACGGCACCACCACATTGATGTAATGGTACAACTGCATTTACAAATGACTGGCTTTCGCTGAGTGCAGTGCTTTTTAGAAGACAGTGTCTTCCATGAAGACCCCCATCACAGCTTTGTCAAGAGTTGGAGGTGGCATAAAATTTGACAGAGTTGACCATATTGTAATTCTCTCTGCAGGAAAAACCCTGATATGTCACTTAATATGATGTGGATACAACTGAAAGCTCTTTTTACTGAGTTTCCTCTTGCTCTGAATCACTAAGTTCACACAGTGTAAATGTTTAGGACTTTTATTGTGAACGGTAATAATGAAAGTGGGGGATCTGCAATGTGCAAATATTGGCATTCTCTGCTTTTGTTTTGATTGAGATACGCCCAGCGGCAGTCCGTGCTACCTCTAAGATCAGGGTAATGTGCAGTGATGAGCCAGGTGCTCAGCGAGGGGCCCATCCTCTGATGGTCAGTGAGTGCTGACACCTTAAAGAGCTGGACTGTTTACTCCACCCAGACACACACACACACACACAGCTGCACATACTGCATACAAAACACTACACACCATCTCTGTGTGTGTGCATCATCATGACCCCCGCTGTCGTCCTGCGTCAGTCAGCGCTGCACACTAATAAAGGTGCTTTTCAGCCTATCAGGCCTGATTTCCATCACCACAGGAAACACCTCAGTACAGGGGTAATTTCTCAATGTCACCCAGGCACCAGCTACACCAGACGCTGATCCACTGAGCAACACAGTTGTCTTTTCTGCTGCTAATGGACCTGACAGGCACATACTTTATGGAAGAGACTTAAGATGACATGTAGCTGTTTTCATCTGAATTAGCTCTTTATTACGTGTATATGGGTTTTCCTTTTTAGAAATAAACAGACATTATATGCCGCTTTTCTATCTAATTTGTAATCAAAGTGCTTTACAGTGTGTCACACCCACCCATTCACACACACAAGCGCTCACACATTCGCACACCAGTGGGACAAGGACACTTCGCCACTTCGACGGGATCAGATCTTCCTGTTTGTGGACGACCCGCTCTACATCCTGAGCCACAGCTGCCCCATAAACAACGTTTGTTGTCTCATTAATTTCATCTCTTTGGAGATAAAGTCTATTGTTACAATCATTTTGTAGGTTAAGACATTTTAAAGTGCAACATTTTCAAACGTCCCACTGTTATAGTTTGTTTTCACACTTGTCTCAATTACTAAATCTGACGAGAATGTGTGGCCCAAGTGCCAGAGGTGCCCTCCAGGGTGGCTGGAGGATTACAATATCACCCTTCCTGATCCGAGGCAGCCTTCAATACTTACCTCATTAAATCGCACAGAGCAGCCTCGAGTTGTTAAAGAACCATTACTATTCAATCAGATAGAGCAATGGTTCCCAAACTTTTTCAGCTTGAGACCCAAAAGATAAATGTTGTGTCTCCTCGGGACCTAGATTTACAAAATTACATCAGTAATTACATCACAATGTCTAGGTTTTTACTGACTCTTCCATCGTCAAAAGAATGTTGAATTAAATACACTTTGCTGTCTGAACGTCAGTCACGGACAGAAACATAACGTTAACAATCGCTTGTAACGAGTAATGCCAGCAACACACCGTCACCAACTAACAGACGCACAAAACATTTCAAATGTTAATGTACACCAATCTCTGGAAAGTCTCTTTTGCATCATTTTTGTGTGTTATGTCTTACGTTATTATCACATTTTCTGTCATTTTCATCTTGTTGCATCGTGGGAAGCTCACTATATTGCTAGCAAAAAGATAATGTCATACTGCTGTGTTCAAGTTGTATAAATGCATGGAATTGACCATTTTTTTTCATTTAGCCACTTCCCCATTGATCAGCAACCGAAAAGACAATGGAGAGTGAAAATCTGGATGGATATCGGACTATATTTCTAAGAAAAAAAACATTTCTGAAACCATTAGACAACAGCTAACGTTAGCATTCTACCACTTTGTAGCTAACACGACACATCATTGTGTTACACGATGGAAAAATGTAAATTCATTCTGAAAAGTGTCTTTGGAGCGCTTGATCACGTGAAAAAACACCAATATGGTTTCATATTTCAGAATGAATTTACACCTTTTCTACCGTATCATGACAGTAATGTTGGTGAAGAAGTGGTTGAATGCTAACATTAGCTCTTGTCTAATGTTGTTAAAGGGCTATAAAATATGTTTTAATTTGATATATGGTCCAATGTCCCTCCAGATTTTTAGAATCTAGTGAAAAAATACTGATTTGTCAGATTTTCTACGTTTATGCAGCTTAAACAATGCAACGTGACATTATCCTGTGATAACAGCATTTGAGCCTCTCACCGTGAACATCATATCACAGGAAAATGGCCGCCGCGTGAATACGGTCTATATCACACTCTCAAAACACAAACAACTTGAATTATTAGTGAGTATGCAATAAATGACAGTGACTGCAATCTTAGGTCATATTCAAAGCTGAATAAACTTAAATTCTGTCTCATTTCAAGCAAATGCAACATTTTTCCATCCACAGTGATCGAGACTTTATTAGCTTTTGAGCTGAAAATTTGTTTCGAACAGAGTCTGACGTCTGGGAGAAGTGTTCACGAGTTCATGAGTTTTGGAAGACGTTTTTATCGAAATCCATTTTGCGCCGAAGCAATGCATGTACACGGGCTACTTAGTTCATATATTCTACTCATGTAGTGAATGTGATGAAAAAGGGGACATGGTATTGAGACGAGAAGTGTGAAATCGATTTTTCATAAAAAACTGTCATCAATCAAACTGCTTTGAATGATGATTTGTGTAATAAGTGTTCCACAAAAATTAAATGACCTCATTACATGTCCTCATCCTCCATCATCCAGAATCTCAGAATATGCGAATGTTGTTCATTTTAAAAGTTTCATCGTTGGACACAGGATGTCTTCCTATTCTCCCAAAAGTACATTTTCCCGTTCTTAAGTGCACACCTTAAACTCAGACACACACACCTTTCACCGTTAAATATGAAAAAAGAGGCGAAAACAGACGTTGAGACGTTAACATTGTTCAATTTGCAGTGACGATATGACTTTGATAAACAAATACTGAAGTATGCTTACAGGTCCTGTGTATTCCTGCTTTAATAGCTACACAATGTGCTAAAATAAGCTTTAAACATGGTTCAGCCAGTGCTGTCCGTGAATAAAGAAATGAGTGAATCCTGCTTCTGTTGAACAAACTGCACAAGAAGACCAACCAATTAAACAGAACATTCATTTTAATAAGACATAATAACTATAAGAATTTAAAGCATTGCACTGTTGGAAATAACATGTTATAAAGTTAACGTAAGAATTCATCTGCACAGTATGTAAACCAAGCAGAACTGAACGCGCTGATTACAGGTATGTTGTTGAAGCAAACAACACTGTCAGCAGTTGAGTCTTCTGACAGCTAATTAGTAAAATACCTGTGACAAATAGAGACGGTGGGCCACCAGACAGGAAGACGTTTTCCAGCTACCTGTACCCCTAATTACCTTCATCATAGTGATAATAGCTACAATGATCTTGTCCCACTCTGTTCCTCAGCAACTCTGAAATAATATAATTAAGTGCAAGAGAATTGAAGCAAACATTAAAAAGCAACACAAAACGTACTTTTCCTAATAACTAATTAACTTCATAATGCTGTAGCTGTAGATTAATTGAATTACTTTTGAAAGAGGTGACTAGTAATTAGAGATGGACCGAATAATAGGACGATGTTTGAGAAGTTATCAGTAGAAGTCGTTGCGGATAGTGGCTGATATTAGGTTTCTCAACTGGATTTACTGACTTTGAGGGAAAACAATAGCTCAGCAGATAAAAATCGCTCCCTCCCGTTATGGTTGGTTTGATGTTCAGTTCCACGTTTATTGATGAATTACTTTGATGTTGAGTGATTGAGATTTATTTATGTAGGTATTTATTTGTTAGATGTTCAGTTCAACAGTTTTCTGGTGTCTAGTAAAGTGAGAGGTTGATTTCAGATGTACAAAAAGCTTTTTTTTTCAGCTTTTTCCTGCTCCAAGCTATCTTTATCACGTCGGCCTTTAAAAATCAACAGTCAGCTGGCCTCTACTTGTAATAGTGGCTCGTTTCTCATTTTCATTACACTGCTTTTCACACATTACATGTTTCCGTAGGATGCTGTTCCAAACTGCAAACGTGACGTTCTTTTTCCCCACAATGTCCTTGTCTACATTTTTCTTTTTTTTTTACTTTTCTCTTTCCTCAGTCATAGTAATAGCTAACCTCACCACCGTCGGCATCAAATTGTTACCAATTAATCTGAGGGTAGCTGAAGTTCATACCAATTAATCTGACAGCTAGCTGAAGCTTCATGTGATTGTCCATATAGTGTGAATGTATGGTCCATGTATCTAGGGATCCATCTGATTGGTTCACGTGCTCGTCTATCCTCTGTCCCTGTAACAAAAATATCATAATACAGTAATTATTCTGAAAATTCAATTTAGAAACAGTTTAAGATAACCATATTGTGGTTCGTTCCTGTTCGGATTTACCTCGTTATGTGACATGTTCACTCTCCTCCATGTTTGTTTGTATTGCTTGTATTGCATGTGCATAAATAAACTATTTTTAGGCTTCTACTATACTGGTGGAATAAAATTAACAGAAAAAGACATTCATTACATCATGAATCACAACTGTTTGTATGACAGATAATCGTCAGCTAAGTCCCTCGTCGGCATTAGTGTTTACACACATCGAGCCTTAGCTCAGTGTAGCTGTAACTGAACACACCCACACACTGTGGTCAGACACGGCGGGTGGGGCGGAGGTACCTCCAGTCCTCCAGAGTGATTTACACCAGAGAGGTGACATCCACGTCCTCCAGTCCTCCCAGTCCAACCCCCGACCGGAGTCAGCCCTGTCTTCTTCAACGCCGGCTGAATTACTCTGAGGTAACCAGGTGTGAGCTCTCCGTGGCCAAGCTGTGACAGTAATTGATTGATGAAGTGCGAGTCAGTGAGAAGCCCAGACCTACAGCTCTGTGGACCAAAGGGGCTCGAGCCGAGGACCTCTGAGACTGTAGTGGAAAAGGCTGTGTTAGCAAAAACTGTCACATCTGACATAAATATTATTTCTGTACAGCTAATATCGATGTTCATGCTTGTTACCATGGCAAGCGTTGCCAGGCACTGACGTGTTGTCGTGGTAGCAGACGATCCTGTCAGAGTGTTGCCATGTTACGTCGCTGCATCTGTAGCCCAGGCTTTGTAGTGTAAATAAGGACGGCTGTGTGTGTTTGTGTGTGCGCTCGATCATACTTCTTCTATAGACCTGCTGTCACACTTCACATCTGCCAACTAGGAAGGAGAAGAGGAAGGAGGGGCGAACGGCGAGGGTGAATGAGATGTGAGACCAAAGTGCGAGACGGAGCTTGAAGGAGAGACAAAAGAAGAGAGGAGGATAACGAGGGGAAGAGGGAGCGGATTAAGACAGACAGAGAGAGGGAGTAATGGGGACAGAGAGCACCAACAGAGGAACAAATGGATGGAAGAGCGATGAGGTACATTGGAAACGAAAGGAGTGAGAGGAAGGATAATGAAGAAGAGCAATTTGAAAAGACTAGACAGACAGACAGACAGACCGATAGTAGGCTGAGACACTACAAGAGAGCAGAATTGTGTGTAGTGAAAGAAAAACACAGACACTTCTCACATTCCTCTCTGCTCTCTTGCTGCTGTGCTGCTCTGTGCTGAAAAGGATTCTGGGTAAACAAGTTCAGGGTTTTGAGGCCAGTGTTTTCTCTCTGTCTGTCTGTATTTTTTTATTTATTTTTTTGTTATTTTTCAGTAGCAGGACTGCGTATTGCCTCTCGAAACCCTCAAAATATTTCCTTTCAATGCACCTTTTAAGTTCCTTCAAAATCTGAGATTTTTTTCTCATGACTGCACATCAGATCAAAGAGGAAATTCTTTGAGCATTGACGTGATAACATGCCATGTATCTGCTCATCTAGGGCTTGATGAAAAATATTTGAAAGAGAGGAAAGAGGAAATTCTCAAAACTTGAAGCACCGTTTAAATCTTTCATAGTACGTAAAGTAAATGTTTGCACATTATACACATGAAGTGATGAATACCAAAACATCCTGCATAGTTAAATAAGATGCAAACACAAATGAGCATCATATCTTAGTTGTTATGAAAAGCAGTGCATTCCATAAAGAAATGCCGCTTTCGCTACGTGCAGCAATTGTTGGCTGGGTTGGACATAATAGGCTCCGAGGACAGGCATGCTATCAGTTTAATGCCTGCGTGTTTGAATCCCAAACCTCAGCGGATTATTGTCAAAGAACTCCAGGTCTGTTAACCCTTTAGAGAATCATTGTAGTTTCTGTGAGATTTCCTGTCACTTGGGTCTCTGTAACAAATTCACTCTACTCCCAAGGCAACCTGATAGCGCTGATGGATGATACGCTGAAAACCAAGAGGGCTTTTTTGAGACAAACAATGCATTTGTTGCGTCTTGAAGCTCAGGTGGGACCATGTTTGCTGCTGTCATGTGAACATTTATCCCCCTGCTGTTGATCATCTGCGTTTGTTTCTCAGTGCAATTACCATAAATTTGCTTCGTGTTGTTTTACAAACACTGTAGGAGAGCCTCGTTTTTTTTTGGTTTTTTTTTTTAATAATGGCCGGATATTTTAATATTTAAGCTTTTAGTATTAACTATTAATATGGAATTCGCACTTGCTTCTCATTTCACATCCTTGTTCCCACACATGCTGAGACTATATCATTTGACCACCTTCCCCCACCCTTTATTATGATAATCAGTCCATCGATAGTCTATTTTTAGCTCCGAGTCTCCCCGCTCTGCCTCTCCCTCTTGGTGACTTCCTGTCTAATTATACAAACATTTCGCATGCGTATGCATCCACGTGCATGTTCTGACACTCCCTGGCAGCGTAGCAAAGTTAACCAGTCATGCCTTGCCTTTCCTCTGTTTGGTCTTATGGTCTTCTCCT
>JAPQRN010000022.1:8543021-8561705 GCA_037367275.1 Coranthus polyacanthus
CTCAGCTCTGCACAAACTGTCTCTCTCTCTCTCTCTCTCTCTCTCTCTCTCTCTCTCTCTCTCTCTCTCTCTCTCTCCCCCTCACACACACACAATCTACTCTTGTCAATTCACAAACGCTCTTCACAAACATGGCCGACGTACTTCTGTTTCATCCTGGCAGCGTAAAGATTGAGTTTCACCAGCGCCAAGTGGAGCCAAGTTTCTGTCAACTGTGACAACATGTGATCACTTATTTCGTGTCTTAATGCAGCAGTTTCTGATTTCTGGCAGGTCCGTGGACACTTTTTTTTTTATAGCTTTTACTACTCAAAAGCTAAAGTCACGTCAGCTGCTTTAACTTCTCTGTGTCGTCTCGCTGATGAAGAACTGTGTTCATTTCTGTGGTTTACTATCCTTATTCTGACATCCTTATTCGCTCGCACAACATCTCGCGTTGTTCACAAGATTTAAATAAATCATACAAATAGGTCATAATAAATGAATGCATTGAGACCATGTGGGGGTTTTTTTTTTACACATTTTTAATCATCTTAAACATAATGTATTTATCAAATATTCTCAATATTACATAGTTCGATTTTTTTCTACTGAAATTGTTTAAAATTTAATCAAATGAATTAAATATGTTTAATTCAGCTTAATATTTGTTAAATCTACCTTTATGTATGTGTATTTTATTCAGTAAATGTTGCATTGAGTATTAATGTTGAGTATTAATTCAACCATGTCCCACTTTTCAACGTGCATTTTTCTGGATCTGTTCAAAACTTGAATGGCTTCATCCTTGACCCATGCCCTATCCTTCCACCAAGTTTCATGAAAAGCGCTATAGCAGTTTTTGCGTAATGTTGCTGGCAGTCAAACAGATAAGAGGGTGGTCACATAAACTCCTTGCAGAAGGTAATAACCGTATGGGCAACAAACCAGTAAAACGAAGAATATGTGAACACAAAAAGTCTTGTTTTACATTGTGCGTTTCAATCAGATCTTAGCCCCGGGGGGAACGGTCGTAGCCACATCTCCCACGTTGGTGAAAGGTGCGCAATTATTTGTTTTCTGCTCTCCACTTCTTTCTCTTTTGTTGTTCTTCTCTGTTTGTCTGCACCAGTTCTATTGTTATTTGGCCTTTTCTCTTTCGGACTGCTCATCTCTGAGGAAACAGTGGCTAAAGAAGTCAAAGCGTTAGCGATCACCACCGGCAAAGGATTTTGAATCAAAGGCGGTTAGCGGAAAGTCCTGGGTGACATATCACCGCATCCTTTCACAACACCTTTGAATTGCCTTCCAGGAAACAGGTTTAGTTGTCAAAAATGTAGTTATTCCCACGTAAACATCTCAGCAGCCAAGGGGTGAATCCAGTCTGCTGCTTATTACATTGCTACTCATCGTGTTATTTTTCTTTTTTCTGTTTAAAAGATCACTCTGGTGTCTGGTGAGCCTTGCACTACATGATTTGGTTGCTTACCGTGCACTAAGTTGCAAGGCAGTTTTACATTTCTGCCCACATTAATGGACATGCAGGTTTTAAATAATGAAATATGCATGAGAGCAATGATTTCTGCAACGACTAAAACAATACATTTGGACAGGGAACAGCAGGAAAAGGTTGTTTTTTTTTACCTGCCCATCAGTCTGAAGGATTTCCCACAGTCTCACAGCCTCGGGCAGGAAACAGACAAACATTCACACATGCTTTCATCAATGCTGTTTTTACATCTCCCACTTGCTTCTCCTGGTACCACTTCATGCATGTCTGGTCTGTTTGCTCCACTTTTCTTTAGCATTTCATATCCTCCTAATTCACTATTCCCTTTCCACTCGCTCATCCTTTCAGGTTTCTCGGCTCCCATGCTGCAGTTTGGGTGAATATGAGGAGACTCCTGGTTGTGTTGACGTGTTTGCACATATGTGAAACTTTTGTGTGTTGTCTCTATATGCTGAGGCTGACTCCCAGAATTCAAAGGCTTGTCACCACAGATCTGTCTCGCTTACAGTCTTTTTGTCTGGCAAGTTCTTTTGTTATGTAATACACAAGCCTATATCCCATCTCTTGCTGAGAGGAGGCAAGAACAGAGCGGGACAAGCTTCAAATCATGGCAAGTGCTGGTTTCAATTCAGCCTTTGATACGCACTCAAGCCATACGTCAGTTTCAAAGTAATCTCAGTGCTGTTGAAGACAATGTGCTTCTCGTGGCCATTTTCCTCGCTGAGGCCGATGTCCTAACGTCAAAAAAACCTGTCTGTAATCATCAGAGGAAGAATCATAATGATGAGGGAAACTGGAAATGAGACTGAACAGAAAATAGTGAAGATATATGAGAAGAGACGGAGGGAGAGGAAGCGTTCAGCCAGCATTTCCTCTGGAAAAGAAGAGGTTTGCATTTCGAATCTCATGCATCCAGAGGATGATGGATCTGTGCAAAAACATTACTGTTGAGTTACGTCACTGTTATTAGTCTTTGTCGTGTCTAGACCAGGTCCTCTCTCTCTCTCTACTCATCCGTTGTTTTTTATCTTCTCTATTTCCAAACTACGATTTTCGATTTTCTTTTTTCTCTCTCTGTGCCGTTAAATCTAAACACAAACCTGACCCACAAACTAAATATGGCATCTCAAACAACTACAAAACAAAACAAAACATTTACTTGCACTATTATGGGAGAGTCTTTATCATTTTGTACTGAAGTATTGGAGGACGTTTTTTAGTTTAGTTTTTTTTCTGTGAGTCAGATGAGTTCATTGTATTTGTTCCTGCCTGCCTGTTGGTCAGAGAGACGCTGCGTGAGAGAGAAGATGAGTCATCTAATGCAGAGGAATCACAATTAGGCTTTATGTCAAGAGACACTGATACAGATGCACATAAACAAGCATCCGAACACAGAGGCGAGCCCCTTGGTGCTCATGCTGCACAAAGACACACGATGAGGTGTTTGATTTGGTGTCATAGAAGATGACAGTTTTATTCAGTCAGACATGCGAATGCAGTTTAGCCATCTAATATACAACACACACACACACACTGCAAATATAGACTCATAAGAATGCATACAAACATACACACACACACACACACACTGTGTGTAATTCAGTGGCAGGAAATAGAGACAAGACAGAGCCTTCAGCTCAGGCAAGAAAAAAAGACTTTCACTGGTGGTTTCCATGGAAACTGTCTCCCTTCCACTTTAGGGGGAGGGCAAGCGACTACTGGATGAGTTAGGCCGACATTTAAGGTGGCTCATGGGCCGGGTGGGAAGGAATTTAAGGTGGTTTGAAGTATGAATCCATCTGACTTTTTCGCCTTGAGGATGAGGAGGGTCATTTAAGGCAATGGATGTGCCATCCAGCCGGTTTGAGCAAACGCTAAAGCAAAGATAATTGAAGCGTGTATCCCTTTCACCTTGGGCTGCACGATCAGCATGCTCAGCAGCTAGGACACAATCACATGCACACACACACGCAGATTATTCATATCAAGATCACAAATCTGTTCATAATTACATTACAGCATGAAGCGATGATGCCACAGTATTAGTGTCATGCAGACCAAATAATTGTAAAAAATAATATGACTGGGGATTTATGTATGTGTGTGTGTGTGTGTGTGTGTGTGTGTGTGAGTGTGTGTGAGGGTGTGTGTGTGTGTGTGTGTGTGAGTGAGTGTAAATGTTTTGTGCAGGGTATGCTGTAAAACATTTCGAGTATATTTGCTATCTTTTTTGCCTAAACTGTGTTGGTAATAGTACAAAGCCACATTATTTTAAATATATTGACTGGAGAACTTTAGACAGTTTGGTAACTAAGTATAGAAACCACAATATGGTGGTTTAAGTCTATAATTTTCTCAACAGGTTTCAATTGTTCCCTGGTTCCCTGGACTGGTACTAATTAGATTCACCTTCAAATATTGTATGTGTAATTGTTTTAACACAGGGTTTCTTCTGCTCAGTGCACAGCAAATCCAAATGTTTAAATGTGAAATTTGTGTACAGGCAAGCATATAATTAAATATACATAAAGTATAACATTTCAAATGATGAATGAATCATGAATATGAATAGTTGTGTGGCTGCAGAACTCCACTTCCTCCACTGTCAGGACAGGAACAGCAAATAAAAACTTGGTGGAGATATGAACAATTGTATTTTATTCTTTATATTTATAAGAAATAAAACTTGAAAGACAAATTTATTACACTTCACTGGGTAAAAAAAAAAGTCACACATTTTGCTGCAACAATACCTGATCGTCTAATCCCTTAACATTCACCACATCGTGTGTAGTTTTCACCAAGATATGCATAATATTGAACATAAAATAAAAGAACCAGCTGGTGAGGGGACATGGGAAACCCAGAACACACCAAATATAAACTAACAGATGTTTTTTAAAGACAGCACATGTACCTACAGGTACAAACAGGAATTTGATGATGAAACGTCTATATGTAAACCCACACAAATTATGCACCTCAGGCAAACAATACACAGCAGATAGAGCTTAGAAGATCTGAAAACCTTGAGGGATGTCCTGCATTTTCTTTTTTTCTGAACTTCGTGAGAAAGTCAAGACATTGCCACGATCAGTATCGATCAATTCACAAAAAGAGACCACAAAAAGGTCAATAGTAGCCGCTCTTTCCAAAATACAAACCAAGGGCTGATAAAAACATGGCATTTATACAGTTTATACCAAAAAGATGTTACAAACTTATTCCGGAGATGTGAATGTTATCAAATCACAAAATTGCGGGATTACATATTTGCCTAAACCGTAGGTTACATTATCAAAAAAAAATGAATTCAGTAAATTCAGTAAATCCTTTCAATCACAAATGATAAGTGTTAATACCATTTTTTTTGTTGTTGTTTTAGGTTAATTATGAGGTTTTCCGCTCCAGCCGGTTCTACATTTCAGTTGTCGTAACATGTACATTATAACGTACTAACTGTGCTCACTTTACCACTGTGTGTGGTTTCGCATTTAAAATGTCATTAGCATTATACTGGAACCCAATTTGTGTACGATGGCAGAAAAATACAGTTTTGTTTGAATTAGATTAGTAGGGTATTGAACTGATAGATGCTGCTACACCGTCTACACTTATTCTTGTTATTCTTTATTTGGATCCTCATTAGCTGCCGCCTCGGTAGCAGCTACTCTTCCTGAGCTCCACACACAACAAAACCAAACATAACGCAACACATATAACATATAAGTCTCAGTAACGTCGGGGTTATTGTTAGTGTGTTTTTAGTCGTCTTTTAAAACTTGCCTTACTGTCAAAAAAGGCAAAATTTACTTACATAGCTAAGTCTAATTTCTGTAAGTAGAATAAAGTCTAGTCAGTTTAAAATTGATTTCCCTTTTTGTGCCAGGGAAAGAAAGAAATATTTATATTAGAAAAAGTATTTTGTTTTGGCCTTTCATCACAGCTTTGACACGTTCACTCATACAAATGGATGAAACGGTCTTTAAAGCTGCAGGAGCTGAAATCAGGGCAAAGGAAATGAAAAGAATATGAAAACGCACACCTTCCTTCTGCAGCTCTCTCCTCTTGGTCCAAATCAAAAGACTAAATGTAAAGATAGATCAAATGATGCCGTTTCACGCCGCTGCGGAAAAGAGCAGACGCTTTCCCAAGCTCCGACGTCGAGCCACGGAGCAGAGCAGCTGCCAACCACGTATTTAACCCGCTACCTGCCTGAAAACACCTGCGATCAGTCAGCGTCACAGGGTAGATTTTCTACAGGCCCAAAAACGAAAAACGCTTGAATTACAATATGTTGAAAAGGTAACAGTGGAGTTATTATGGATTTTTGCGCAATGACGCCAAAAAACTGAACACTGCAGTTGTAATATAACCCAACAGATAAATATCAGCCATAAATGACATCTTATTTACAGATAGATGATGTCCGTCATCGAGGCCGGTATCGACCAATACACTGATGCATGCAAGTTTGTGACTTCATGATCTTTTAATTTAGTTTTCAAAATCTGGAGACATACCCTGCCCTAGTGAGTTTGCCCACACCTGCCCGCACCACACAAACCACTACAATTAAAGTCCAACACCCTACACAAACCCTGCCGTTCATCTTCAAGCTTGTCAGTTTGGTGCGTGTGCATTTTCTGTATCAGGTGTATCACGTGTACGTGCACGTGTAAGTTGTTTTTCAGTGATAAATCTCAGGGTCAAACAAAAATCCCTGATGACTCATTTTACGTGTATTTCTCATCCTTTTCCGTCTTTATCTGACAGCCATATTCTATTACACTACTCCAACAGGTCTGATTTATTTCCTTGTTTCTTCATGCCCACCCACAGACAGTCATGAATTTCATGAATTAGACTGTTTAATTCAAGACATGAGGATGAATTAATATGAGCGAGGAAGATCAACCTTTCAAGAGCGCCGGCTTATGAATTCTAATCAGAAGCTGTATTTCTGGATATATGTGTAATATCTGAGTGGCAGGGGAACAGCTTGGGCAGATGAACTGTCACTGTGGATGCGTGGGTGTGTATTTTTGTATGTTACCTGAGCCTTTTTATTGCGAGCCCAGTCCCCTTGTTGTCTTCCTTATACCTCAGTAAAAGCAGAAAACCAAAATGTCCTGCAGGTTGAATATAGTGGCGAGTCAAGCTCATTGCAGTGTGCTTTATATCGGCTCTTAAGTGTGTTTGTGTGGTGAAAAGTTGGGGAAACCGAAGAAGAATAGGACTCGCGCTACAAGAATTTTAGCTGTGCCTTGACCCAGTTCCTCCACGGAGAGGAGAGATAAATCAGCAAAGGGACGGTCAAAGTCAGGAAGAAGCAAAAAAAAAAAAAAAAGAGGAGGGAGAGGGAGAGGCAATTAACACAGCATCGTGGCGAAGAAGGGCTGTGCGGAAGAATAAAAGAAATAAATGCAAAGTAGTACGGTGATGCATGTGGCCCTGAATGATTTGCGCACTCACCAAAAAGGCAGCGAGCGAAAGAAACAGAAAGAAGAGAAGTCGGGGTGAGATGTGTCAGACAATTTAAATATCCTTGTCCTCTTGTCCTGCTTTGTATTGATGTCTCCGTTGTGATTCGTGTCTCCATGAAGAAGCCCCCGCTGCAGATCGAAATGTTGTCTGTCTATTAAAAGAGTACTTTGGGAGCGTCTGACTGTGAGCCCTGAGATTCATGTTGTCTCCCCTCAGTGGTTCAATTTCGAGCCTATACATTCCTTCTTCTGCTCTCAGCATAAACTGACTTCATTTCCCTCGTGTGTTTTCTTTTTCCTCTCAGAGCTGCCCTATGGCTGGGAGAAGATAGATGACCCCATCTACGGCAGCTACTATGTAGAGTAAGTCTCCTTGTTGACTTGGTTAAGTCAGCTGCTGTGTAGTAGTAAAACAGAAGATGCCTTTTTATGGTTTACTGTGCCTCCTCGTGAATTATGAATGGCTAAATGCTCATTTCTTTTTTCTTTTTTTTTTATATCTCTCACTGCTCATTCGCGAAACTTTTACAGCGAAATGCTCGTCGACGCGTGTTGTCGGGAGAATACTGCTGAGAAAGTCTCTTCATGTTTTGCCTTAAAGACATCTAGTTGCTCTTTCATTTCAACATACATTGCATTTTGCTTAAATATGCACCGACGACAGCTTTAACTGGAGGTGAAATGTATCAAGTAGATTTATACACACATTTACTTTAAAGGGTTTTTCCTGCGTGTCTTTTACATTATATCACCCACTCAAATAGAATAACTTACATTTCTGTAAAACGTATATAATAGCAGCACCTGGGCACAAATAGCAAAGGCAAGTTTTCACCCAATCGTGCACACAAAACAGAGCCATGTTATTATTGTTATATCTGACGCATTATATCATCATATTAGGGGAACTTCAGGTAAAATAAAAAAAAACAGCATTTCAAGCAGGAGGAGGGGGTAATATTTCCTACACTGCCTACACTGATAAGCTTTGCACGACTTACATCTGTGATTATACCTCACATGGCCTCCTATTTTTTAATCTAGAAAATTCTCATAACATTACCCTCCTCCTGCTGCTTGAAAAGTGTTTTATTTCGCCTGAAGTGGCCTATTACGCCGCCGTAACAATGGGCGAAGGACGTCCACTGGATACTGGGATTTGGTTCCCACATGAGACTTATTTATTTATTTTATTTTATTTTTTTGCGTTCGGGTGTTTTACATTGTATTTTATAAAACACTCAGACGTAAATGGTCGGTTATGGACGGACGGGTACAAATTGCATCCGCCATTATATGTAAATAGCACAGACGTTTAAATAGCATTTGCCTATTATTACCTACTCAAATACAAGCTAAATCACTGCTGCTAACACGTTGAAGCTGTATATACAAATCAGACTGGTTTTCCACTTCCAGAGGTAAAAATAAGGTTGCTGACTGTTGTTTATTTTGCTGCACGTACAGTATATTATCTAGAGCCAAAGGGACTCTACAGTATGTACAATGTAACATGTAAAAAACGTCCCGAAAGTATCTGAAATCTGGACAAAGAGTAGTGAAGCTTGACTGTTGATTCTCAGCAGGATCAGCAGAATGAGCAACACTTTGACCTTATGTGGAAGTATTTAATTAAAACCGGTTAAAACCCACCGAAAGGCACGTTCCTCTCCTTTCCTTTTTGCTATTAAATGTAGTTTTGCCTTTTTACTTTTATTCTGATGAACTACAGAACAGGCTTGTGCTGTTTTGCTTCAGTAGGAGTTTCATCGTCCACTCTTCGTAGTTTATAATGAGTGTATCGATGCGTTTTCAGTCACATCAATCGAAGGACTCAGTTTGAGAACCCGGTCCTGGAAGCTAAGAGACGTCTGGAGCAGCAGAGGCAGATGCAGAGTCAGGGCCTCTCCGCTCTGCCACTACCCACTATATACAGAGGTACGTATGGAGCGGTTTAATTAAAACATGCTGACATACAGAATCACACTGCTACTTAAATGTAAGACATATCAGAAAAGACATGTGCAGCACATGGCCTTGAGTTACAACACGAGCCACGAAAGCTCGGGGTTTATGTGCAGATAGCTTTTCAAATTAATTCTCCCTGTAGTACATACAGTATTTAATCTCAGCAAGTGTCATTAGGTTTTTAATTGTTTTGCTAACTTGTCTCGTGGAATGGGGCAGAGTAGAGTTTAAGTATTTGACAGGGCAGATGCACAATGTCATAGCGTACAGGCTCAAATGGAGATGGCTGGCAGTGCGGGGGACAGAGAACAGAGTCGCCCTGAGGCCCGTCGTTGGCTAATCCAGGGACACATATGAGGATGTACTAGACCAGGACATAATGTACTGTATCTTCCGAGTGACCACATATCTCTAATGAGTCATCTTTATCAGGAATTAAGTAACATTTTTATTCACTTTTGCTCTCATATTTAAGAAATTCCACTGAAGATTCACTGAGGAAAAGGAAAAAAGAAAAGATGAAATGCACAAGGTTTAGACTCATACCCGTGCATTCATACATGCTGCTGATGATATTGAGGATTCTATCAACCAGTTTTGGGAAATATAATCCAACTAACATCCTAACTTTGTTGAAACTCTTTTCTCCTGCCAGAGAAGCCACTGTTTACGAGGGACCCGACCCAGCTTAAGGGCAACTTCCTGTCGACGGCCCTGCAGAAGAGCAACATGGGGTTTGGCTTCACAATCATCGGAGGCGACGAGCCCGATGAGTTTCTGCAAGTGAAGAGTGTAATACCGGACGGGCCGGCCGCTCAGGACGGAAAGATGGACACAGGTAATTATGTGCACGTACGCGGGAAATTGACAAGTGGTTTAAAAAAAAGAATTGAATTTTAAACAAACTTCGAGACGTCAAGGCTGTGACTGCTGACACTGCAATACTCTGTTTACAGAAATGTTTAAGTACAGCCTCATTATTCTGATACCTCAACATTATGGGTCTTAATTTCCTGCCAAAGCAGATCAAACGCAAAGACCTTGCACTGGCAGGGTTTCAGTTTCATTCAGGCAGTGCTTTACCCGCCTGTTGGGTCATTTTTGTCAACATTTACTCCAAGGCGGCCAGGGGACTGCAGTCCGGAGGAGTGTCAGTATCCAGTTAATTTAGTAGCACAGTTTAAGTCTGGCATCGATAGTTATGCTTGTACCTCTGCCAACTCAGAACATTTCTGAGCAAAAGCTTCGGTGTCTTTGTTAGTTTTATTGCTTTAGTTGGCGAATGTCATCCAACTTAAAAAAAAAAAAGAAAACAATCACAGCAATCTCAGTGTTTGAATGCTCCATTTTAAATGTCCTTTGTGCTTAATTCTATTTAAAAAAAACAAAAAACATCCAAAGTCGCTCTGAGTAAAAAAGTCAGTTGAAGTTTTACTCCAACTTGTACTTTAGCAGTAATTTGGATCATTGTTCCATTAAGGAGGGAATAGGACATAATATGGAGCATTTCTTGACAGATGTCTTTTCTTGTTTGGTGTTTCTCCTCTTCAGCCTAAAAACAGCAGCAGCATTAGCAGCAATAAACCACTGGGTTATGTTATCCAAATGAAGCACCTTCCCTCCACTTTTAACTTTCACCAGCAGAAGATTGGCATCCATATAACCTGGAGGAAACAGTAAGCTTAATACGAACTCTGTAGAAAAATAAATCTGCCGTTTGGGCCTGCAAGATAAAGGCCTTGTTTTTAGCTGCGAGTGCAGGGAATCTTGTTTTAACAGTACATGAAACTCCTCTAAGCTGTGTAATAAATTGCATCATTAGTGGGAACAAATCTGTGTTGTTTTTGTTTTTTTTTCTTAAATCACTGTTACAGCTCATCCTAGGAATAACACAGGTAGAGGTTTTAGCATCTTCAGAAACATTAATTCATCTTCAGAGAGGACATCGCTGGCCCTCGGTGGCATATTTAGGCTGCCCTACATTTGTGTGTGTAGCAGGGTGTGTCTTCATTTTCCTCTTAGCCTTTTGTCCCTGTCAGTGCACACAAACATATTCTACTTTTAATACGAACGAGAGTCACCGACGTTGTGGCCTACAACTGACAAAAGTATGCACAACGCTACCTGAAAAGACGTGTTTCACGACACCAGTATGATCTAAAAATCAATTGGTCTTATCGTGCATGTGTTTGCGCTTTGATTTATGAAAAACTGAACACTGCTAGATCCTAACTAACAGAACTAAAGTCTCAGTGGGTCACTTACTGGTGAAATCTGAGTTTTCACCCACAACAAGTTTCTCTGCCATTAATAGACGTGCGACAGTATGTGAAACACAATACTGCGAAGATGTTCCAGCTGATTGTCAGGAACACAGACTTTATTTGCAGCTGTTATTTTTTTTGCTTGTCTTTGTAGGAAAACCACAGGTGTTAATAATGACAACAGTTGTGTGTGTGTTTCAGTTGCTCCATGAGGCCAGGAGGAGCGAACACGCGCCTTACAAGGTTGCCAAAACAAGCAACTAAATGAAAACCTCCATTAATAATCGACGCCCTCGTGTCAAAATGTATGAAAATGACCTTTTTGACTTGGGTAAATGTGCGCTTCAGGTCGAGCTGCTGTCGGTGCCGTCGTCATAGCCTCGGCTCAGAGTAGGAGTTGCTGTGTGGGGCTTTGTGTGTGCTCTGCTCTGAACCTGCGCGCTGGCCTCATGCCTGGCACGGCTGGTGCCTAAACTGCTCATTTAGAGCTCATTTCAGAGCCGGGAATCCTCCTTCCTCCTCTCAGCTCCTGCTCTCTGCTTTTATGTCTCTCTCTCTCTCTCTCTCTCTCTCTCTGCCTATCAGCTCCTCTTTTATCTGGAATCCATCTCTTTCTATTTTATCTCCATCTCTCTCTTTGTCTCTCTGGCTTACCCTTTATTATGCGTCCCTATCTAACCATGTCATCTGACACTTCTCCTCTGCTTTCAGCCTCAGTGTATTTTCATCCTCTTTCTCTTTCTACCTCTCTAGTTTTTCTCTGTTCATCCCTCTATCCTGGTCTGTCAGCCTTTCTTTCTGTCTCTTCTTCGCTCTGTGACATTGCCAGAGCTGCTCGCGCGCACACACACACACACACACACACACACACACACACACACACACAGTCGCACTCACACATACAGTCGCACACAGGCCCTCCCTGGCTCAGATTAGCTGGCCTATTTGAGCTGCGCGGCACTGCTCTTAGGGATTGTGTGCGTGCACGTGGCATGTATGTGTGTGTTTACGTGTGTGCCCAAGCCCATGGGAGTGCGTGCATGTCTGCATGTGTGCATGTGTGACAGAGAGTGCCTCCAGAAGTGTGAAATAGAGGATTTGAGGCAGCTGCATTTGTCATGGGGCTGTGACTCTAAAGCTGAAATCCATAACTTTCCGCACGTTCAAAGTACAGCAGAGATGACAGAGTATCTAGTGTCGCGTTTGTGAAGTTGTTTCACCTCATTCTTACTGGTACCAAAGTAAAATGTTATATTAACCAACCAAGAAAGGGAATAAAAATATAAAGCTTAACAGAACGGTGAAATTTTAGATGCTGCCAGCCAGGAGCGATGAAACACAACAAAAACAATATGTTCATTTTAGGGCCAAAAATATGACCTGTTTCTTATTACCTGTCTAATTTGGTAACAAAAGGTACTTACTTTGACCATTTTTCTCCTTTTATTTTAAACCCTTGAGCAAATAATATAAATATATGTATAGAATATAAAAGGTAAAACACTTTTGTCTTTAACTATAGCTGAAAACAAAAATAAATATAGGCCTAAAATGTGAATGTGGTCAAAAATATCAAAACAAACAGCAAAAATTAATACAGGCTTAACATAACAAATTTAAACTATAGCCGCAAAATAAGGTTCACAATATAAAAAATACCAGAGTTTCTCTGCTATGATAAGACTTCTGGACACCGCCCAAGATAAGGGTTAGGGTTAGATTCTGCTACAGCTCTAGTGCCTGAATCTTGAAATAAGCTTTTTCAAAGTGGAGGTCGTCTGTTATTCACACAATATGAATATCACATTAACATTATCAAATATTCATTTTAGATGAAAATATTGCCGTAAAGAGTGTAATTTGCACACAGCGAAATAAACAATAGACTATAATGTGAATATGCTGCACAGCAGCAGAGAAATGATGGACCATGATGCACTGTGCATAAAATAAGTCTGTTATTGTCTGCAATGACAACTGTGTGCATCTATTAGAAGTTTTTGACATTTTAAATAGTAGACGGTGGGTCTCTGTGGACACCAGTGTGCAGCAGATGGTTGTCAAACTCTCAGACATACCAAGACACTGGTCGTCTCTCTCTCACCTCTTTGTCTCACACATTCACTTGTAGATTGCCTCCAGTGCCATTGAACTGATATTATATTCCTGTGTGACACTTCAGAGAGACATGTGCTTTTTCTGTGTTGCTGCACCATGTCCTGTTACCACTGAGATTTGACATTTATGGTAACAGACAGTGACAAGGAGTGTTTTTGCAGCACTGTGTTTATACATGAACCGCTGAGACCGGGTCACGTGATCTGTGTAACAGTATGACTGAAGCTGTTTCCTCCTTTCTCTTCAGGTGACGTTATCGTCTATATCAATGACATCTGTGTGCTTGGCACAACACACGCCGATGTGGTGAAGCTGTTTCAGTCCGTACCGATTGGTCAGAGTGTGACCCTGGTGCTCTGTCGAGGCTACCCTCTGCCCTTTGACCCCGAGGACCCGAGCGGCGCAGCGAGCACCTCCCTGACACCTATCGGCTTGGAGCACCGCCCCCTGGTTGTGAACGGCCGCGGCAGCTACGACCCGTACCTGGAGTATCTGTCTCTGAGCTCCCAGCTGCCCCCTCAGGCTCTGGCCCAGGCCGGAGCCCCTCACCCCGGCGACACGCATCTGGACGGCTCGTCCCTGCCGCCCACCACACCTGGCTCAGCCTCAGCGCTTACACCTCATGAGGACAACGTGTCCATGGCCTCCTCTGGGACTGCAGCTGTTGCCGGGGTAACAGCACAAGCGGCAGAGCTGCTGACAGTTACTATGGTGAAAGGGGCGGAAGGATTTGGCTTCACTATTGCTGACAGTCCCACTGGTCAGCGAGTTAAACAGGTGATGTATCCACTGCAAAAAAGCCAAGCAAAAAATAATAAAATAATCTTGTCAAGCATGTTTTTTTTAGTAGAAAAGTAATCTCATTTTAAGAAAATATATCTAACTTTGTCTTAAGATTATATATTCCACCTAATATTGAGCTAGGTTTTACCAGTAACAAGCTAATATCCCAGCAGAGGCACAAGATTGTTTCCCCTACTTTAAGAGTGAGACTGAATGTTAAGTCTGTAAATATCTACTACTATGTTAATCAAGCACAACTTGATTACATTTTTTTCCTATTAGGTCAGTTATGGTCTTTCATTCTAATTTTAAGAAATCTAGTAAAACAGTGCTCACCACATTATACAAGACATTATTGGTTATATTTAAGGATATTCATCTTCTTTCTATTTGGGCTGTTTTGGCATTTTCATCTCTACGTTTAATTAGCAGATCAGTAATACTCCAGAATTGAAACAAAAATCACATCTACTTGATATTTTAAATGCACTTAATTATATAATTCAGGAAGGAAATTTTCCAGAGTGAAATCTCTGTAGTCAGCCAAACTCAGCCGTTGAGTTATAAATTAAACACAAGGCAGAGTTAAAACAATAGGTCAAGGTAAATTTATTTCTGTCAGTCCAACTAAGCAGAGAGTGACTGCGATAATAGGAACAAAGTGAGCTCTGCCTGTGCAGGATTTTCTGTCTAATGTAGTAATGAACAAGGACTGGACTCTCTTGAAGAGGGTAAAGAGAAAAATCCTGCGTAATTGAATACTAGTGTTGAAGAACAGATACACGAGTTAGAATTTAACAGATGCCAGTTTTCATCCCTACTAATTTTTTGTGTAAAGTAAAACTTTTAATTAACAAAACACATCTGTCTTAACAATAATTCACAACATGATTTATTTTATATTTAGTATTCAGCACCTGTTCTTTAACCAATTAAATTCTTCCACCGGAGTCATTTAATTGTAGTCGTTCACGGTGCTATTTTAATATCAGCATCTTCATCTCTTGAAACAAGTCAAAATAACACAGACGCCTGCACCTGACAGTTCTCGGAAAGGCTTGAAATCAGTTCAAACAAGTTTGAAACTGATATCACTACACCGGATGATATCAACAGTTCGATTTTAGGAACGACCAGTTTGTTTGTTTGTTTGTTTTTTTACATTTCTGACTTTAACGGCGCTCGCTTCGGGCAGCAGATCAGATTGTGTGATGGTCGATGTGTTGTGCTGTTGTGGTGCAGGTGCTGGAGCCGGGTACGCAGGGGGCCTCGGGGCTGATAGAGGGAGACCTGATCCTGGAGGTGAACCAGCAGCCAGTGGCTGCAGCTGGACATGGACGTGTGGTGGAGATGCTCAAAGAATGTCCTGTGGGGGCTGAGGCGACACTGCTCATACAGAGAGGAGGAACAGGTCAGGGACACACTTTTTTCCTCGAGTCTTTTCTGTTTGTCTGTCAGTCTGCTTTGGAGATGCTTCTATTTTGAGGGTATTTTAGATTGTGTAGGATCTAATAAACCAGATCAATAGTTTAGATAAACACACTAGTGATAGCTGTTTCAGTTTTGCCGTGACACTAAAAGTTGTTTTGAGTGTCTAAACATAATCAAAGTAAAACAGTTTTCATCTCTTCATCCTTGTTGATGTCCTTGATCTATTTATTCCAGCTGTACTTTCAAAAATTATTACAGTACAATGAACAGCAAATCATAAATGGCACTTTCGGTGCCTGTGAAAGAAGGTAATTTTAGTAAAATTAAAGATTAAAGTTCAGCACGAGAGCAACTGCCCAGCTAAATATAAATCTATATAAATAAATATAAATGATTGAAATGTACAAATATGATGCTAGTGTGCGAGAAAGAGAGGAGTCAAGTAGAGTTGACAGTGAGAGCAGAGAGTGCAAAGTGATGTTGATTATGATAATTTTGCATGTCGTTCTATTTTTGAACATTTTCAAACCACAGTGGCCCTTTTTTGTTTTTTACTCAAGTCTCTGGATGAGAATTTTCATTTGCAATATTAAATAAGTTTAACATCTAAAAGAATGATTTTGCCCGGTGCAAAACTGTGCAGATTATTCTATTATTTCTAGAAATAAAAGCAGTATTTTCCTAAAAAGTAAAGGAAAGTTCAGGATTATTTCACACCAGTGAGGATTTTTAAGTGTTTGTTACACACAAATTAAACCCACTGGTGAAATTACATCGTTGCATTTGCCATTAATATAGGAAATAAAGAAATGTCAACACTGATATGTTTTAATGTGTTTCTATGTGCTGAGTCATACAGATATTTTACACAGAACAGTGTCAACAGATGTAGTAAGTGTTGCACACCATGTGTTCTCACATAAATAAATGAAAATACATCAAAATACAGTCCTTTATTACCAACATGCCATCAGTGTTTTCCACCTAAACAGACTGGTGCAGCACAGGGACATTCAAGGGACATTTTAAAACATTCAAGTGGAGAGTTGGAGTCACACCTCTGTGGGCGGAGCGTGGCTCTGAGAAGGCAGTTCATTTTCCACTGGAGCCACTCAGTGTCCAAATAAATGAAGGTATTTCGCCAAAATGACTGGAGAGTGACACCTCGCTGGAGCTGTTTGGCTGCTAGTTCTGTTCTGAACACAGTGAAAAGAGGACGTTCTGCCTTGTTGCTGTGTTTACATGATGAAATCTTCTGTATAAAGCTATATGCTCGTTTAAGGACAACTCTAACAGAGAGAGACTATAAACCAAAAACCTCAAGACACATTAAATAGACACTATTCACGCATTTCCATTTGTAATCGGTAAAATTTCCGCCCTTAACTTCTTGACCTTTATTCACTGATTAAATGTAATTTCTTTGTGTGATTGACCACCTACCTTCATGACTGAGCATGAGCCATTCTTCCAAATCATTCTTTCCACAGCACCCACTTGGAACCTCCTCTGATTTTTGGCTCCCATGCGTATTTAAACAGAGAATTTAGGTATAGTGTTTCTTCTCAACACATGCTGAATCCACACAAAAAGCTCTGCATTGTAATGAGCTGCTTCGCACCACCTTTAATTTCCTGCATATGATCAGGATGTAACCTTCCTTTTGAAGTGAAAGAAGACTACGTTCTCTTAGTTTGAGAAAGTGAGTCAAAATAGGTTTTCTAAAATAGCAGTAGAATGAGAGACATCTGAAGTGCAAAGTTCTTGAAATATTGCCAGAACGGCACCGAGTGTGGCCATTTTCCCTCTTCTACTGTTTCCTGCAAGATTGGCCACCTGCAAGGAAATTAAATTCCACAGTGAGAGCTTTATTTGTTCTACGTGTGAGCTGGTCCCGTTTCTATAAAAGGTTTTCTGGTCACAGGGTCAAAATCTGACTTGATAATTACCCAGAGTTGCCTAAACCGCTGAGCCCTTGGCCATTGCACACATAATTCTAATTTAAAAATTGTTCAGTGTTGACAGTGACGGTGTTCTTAAGTGTGTTTTGTTGCTTTGATGTGCCCCTCTGCAGCTTTCTTCATAGTTCCATGCTCATTTAGTTCGCTAAGTCCGTAGTTTTTCTAGAGATAAATTGCCAGGAGTGAAGAGTTAATTTGCATTGTTTCTGAGATGATAACAGAACAATAATGAGGAATCCTAGATATGCTCTCTTTTGCATCTCTCCTTTTTCATGGGTTACATTTAATTAGGTATGAAGGAAATCAGTTTCTTATGCATATCAGGTTTAATTAATTGAAGTGTGACAGAAATTATTATTGCAGACCTGAAAAGCAACCAGAGACATTAGCACTTAGTGATCATGATACATCAGACTATCTGATCTAAGTACCGTTGGGTGGTTTGCTGATTTTATGCCAGTCTTGTTGCTTGAAGCCTTCAGTACATTAATGACCATTATTGGAGCTGTATTGATAAACTGCTGCTTGGCCCAGGAGAATTGATTGTGTACTGTATGTTGTTCAGTGAATTACATGCAGTCACTTGATTACACGAAGGCCAATAAATTCAGTCTGTGAGGTGCACAAAGTATTGTGCTGCTAATTGTTTTTATGTGCGTGTATGTAGTTGTGTGTGTGCGTATGTGTGCCCTTCGGTATGCCTGGATGTGTGAATAGCTAAGATCATCCGTTGTGGTTGGGCATCTTTTGACCAGGCAGAACCAGCATCTGCCACCTGGTGTTTAACATTTGCAAAGACACACACTCATATTTCTCTGACATGCACGGCATTAAAGGTGGAGTAAGTCATTCTAATCCGATACATATTTTGTCAAATTCAACAAATATCTCCTCACAGTTCACTAGGAGGCATCCGTACTCGTGCAGTGACAATTGCAATGGCGTGTCATGTAATTCACGCACCTACCACAATGCCTTTGTGAATTTGGGAGGAGGAGCTTCTGAAGACACAGTGAAGGGAGTGATGTTGAGGTCAAACATCAGGGATGTTTGTCGGGAATGGTTTACTCCTCCTTTTGAAAAGGATATTGAAATGAGATTATCCTAAAAATATTTGTGCATCGTTACAGATACTTACACAGCTTTGTACAACATACTAACCTTTTATGCCTGAATGATAAGCA
>JAPQRN010000022.1:8567803-8591917 GCA_037367275.1 Coranthus polyacanthus
TGTTATGTTATGTTATGTTATGTTATGTTATGTTATGTTATGTTATGTTATGTTATGTTATGTTATGTTATGTTATAATATTATTGACTTGTGTACTTAGGTCATATCAAATATTCAACAATTTTCAAATTCAGTCTTTCCTTACGTCGTTTGTTATTGTTTCGATTGTGCATTTAATGACACATATATTACATTAATAAGCTCCTAAAGAAACTATCAGCCCTCATGTTCACATCTTTGCGCCAGGTCCAGAGTATGAAGAGGTGGAGGTGCACCTCCTGAGGGAGAAGACCGGATTTGGCTTCCGCATCCTGGGGGGAGACGAGGCCGTGCAGGCTGTGAGTCCGGACGCCCGTGACAAGGCTCGTATGGGACGGGCTGGACCACACACATTTAACCTCATACATACCAATATCATTTTACCTGCACCTAACTTCATCTCACACTTACCACTGAATTTCATCACCATACGAGTACACTCTGCAAACACACACGCCCTTTTGCTTTCTCACACTGTACTGACTTTCTAACTTCTCAGAACCTCCCATACTGAAGTGAAGCCTTGCTAACCTGTCCAAGTGGAAAACAGCATGCAAACCTTAATACAGCAGAATATTAGCAGGGGTGAAAAATGTTACTTGACCCAAAATTAGTCTACAAGATAGATAAAGCAATTACTCTGTGATCCAAGTGTGCCTGTGTTTCATCCTCTTCACCTTCATCTATGCTGCTAATATTGATTGTCTTGAACAGATTGTTATTGGCGCTATAATAGAGAACACTCCCGCTGAGCGTGACGGGCGGCTTCGACCCGGGGACGAGCTCATTTCTGTGGATAAAAATGTGGTTGCTGGGAAACCGCACAAATACGTAATAGACTTGATGCACGCAGCCGCTCGAAACGGTCAAGTCAGCTTGACTGTGAGAAGGAGAGTGCAAATGCCTGGTGAGGATATTTTTTTGTTCTTTTTGTTTTGTTTCTTGTTTTTCACACTTTACCGAGACTGGAACAAGCTGCAGATTTCAAATTAAAAAAAACAAGACAATTTGGACAGGACACACATGCTGGCAATCTGTGCACATGATCGGTGTTTGCCTCTCAACTACACATTTGTCTTTGTTAGAGTTAATAATATATTGTATCTATCCTTTAGTTCAGTCAGTGTGAGCATCAAATGCAGCAAAAGTACAAGGGCATACAGTTACACAAGAGTCATACCTGTCAAATGACAAATAGAAAAGCAAAGTTTGACTTTGACAGAGAATCCCTGTGGGAGGCAGAAAAGTGCACTGTTGCATGCAATAAATGTTGCAAAACTGGAAGTTCTCCAAAGGCTACATCTTATGCTACCTTTGCATTAAAACAGAGTGCTAAATAAATAGTCCCTGAGGGTAAAGTTTTACAGAAGCATAGCTTTTGCTTAGGCTCATCCTAACTCTTGTTTCTGGCTCGTCTGACTCCAGGTGAACCATGTCCTGTGAATGGCCGCAGCCCCGGCTCAGTGTCCACACAACACAGCTCTCCACGTAGCGATGCAGCCTCAGCTTCGGGTCCTCAGGCGGTGGCCATCCCCACTGCCACCTCTCCTCCAGAGGCATCCGCCCTGCAGACCAGTGATGTGGTCATTCACCGCAAGGAGAATGAGGGCTTTGGCTTCGTCATCATCAGCTCCCTGAACAGACCAGAGAACGCCACCGTCATCAGTGAGTGGCACAATGAATTGCTCCTGTCTGGAGTCCTGAAGGTTGTTGTAGAACAAAATAATCATTAGTAGTAAACCCTGATGAGTGTCCAGGAGTAAGCATTATGGCTTCAAACTGCCATTTTTGTTCATGTGCAACATGATATCTGTAAGGATGTGGATAGTGCATGCAAAAAAAGGTTTTGTTTTTTTTAAATATTGCATTTCATTTTATAGGGTTTGTTTAATTACTCATCTTAGTATCTTAAAAAAAAAAAGTTCTAAAATAGGCTTTATTATGTTGCAAAGTTATGTTTCACTGAGATCATTCACACTGTGGGATTTTTAAAGTCAATTTAGTCATAAACTGTAAATGTCTGTAAAGATTTATATGGCTACATTAATGGCAACCACTCTAGACTAGAGACATATAGCCAGAAATATGCAAACTTCCATCATAGTGTCATTTTAATATCAAATATGCTTGGTGCCTGAAATGTTTAATACTCAGTTTCTGTCTGTGTAAAAAGTGTTGAAAGCTATAACTCAGACACAGTTTGTTTTGTTTAGCTGTTAATATCGTAAAATAGTAAAATAAATACATTGAAAACAGCAGGTTTTACAGATGTCAGCATTTTAAAAAGTGGCTGCACTTTTCAGAACAAGGCTCATACTGTAACACAATTCTAAATATTATTAGCTCCACTTCATTTCTGTACTGTTTTGACATCTTTCTTCAAAATTGGCGCTGACAGCCACCTTGTTATTGCTTGTTTCCAGCTGTGCCCCATAAAATAGGACGGATAATCGAGGGCAGCCCTGCAGACCGTTGTGGGAAGCTGAAGGTGGGCGACCGGATTCTGGCTGTAAATGGACAGTCCATCATCAGCATGCCCCACGCAGACATTGTCAAGCTCATTAAAGATGCCGGGCTAACAGTCACACTGCACATCATACCAGAGGAGGGTAAGTGTTTGTGAATTTAGTGACATTGCAATGTTTGCATTTGCATTGTGTCGTCTTCTTCCAAGTACTTCCAAGTACGTTCTTGTACTCTACTACTTTTTGACCTATTCCACTTAGGTGAAACATGTCTCATCTTCTTTGCCTCAAAGGTTCTCATTCTGGGCCCAGCTCAGAGAAGCAGAGCCCGATGACCCAGAAACACAGCCCCCAGACCCAGCCCAGCCCTGTAGCCCAGCCAAACCAAGGAGCCATCCAGCCAGGCCAAACTGTTCCTCAGCCAGGCCAAATGGCCTCCCAGGCAGGCCAAGCACCTACCCAGCCCGGTCAGACACCAGCTCAGACCAGCCAAGTGTCGGGCCCTCCTGCACCAGCAGCCTCTCAGCCTGCACCAGCTGGAACCCAACAAAGCCCAGTCACCCAGGCTTCTGGCCCCCCTCCACAGCTCTACCTCCACGACGGCAGGTAAGAGCTGCTATGTTTTTGTAAGAATACTTCAGCAGAGTGTGCCACAGAGAGCGGGAAGATATCAAGCATATCAAACGTATATACAACTCTGGGAAAAATAGAAAAAATAGGCTGGTCCAAATTTCCGTATTTGAACCAGCCTATTTTAAAAGACTGGTGGAGAGCATGCCAAGACAAATGCTGTGATTGAAAATCAGAGTTATTCCAGAAAATATTGATTTCTGAACTTTAACGTTAAAATATTAGTATTGTGTTGTTTAAAAATGACTCTGAACTTGTTTCCTTTGCGTTGTTTAAGGTCTGGAAACGTTGCATTTTGACTAGTTGTCATTTTCTGCAAATAAATGCTCTAAATGACAGTATTTTTATTTGGAAGTTTGAGAAACTACTGAGAAATGTCAGTAGTTTCTAGAATAAACAGATCAATAGTAAAACCAGTGTTTTATCAGAGTTTGCCATCATCACCTTCCAGGTCAATATTCCTCAGACTATCTTACTGGGACACAGATTTTGTCCCAGTCACACACTCAGGCTCAGGCTGGTTTCTGCTCTCTTGCATAACACCACTTAGCTCTTACTGTCTCAGTGAATAATTTAGCCCAAGGTATCTCGTGTATAATGCAGGAACCCAGCAATCAGGCCCTGTTCTGTATCAAAACTATGGAAAAAAGGGAGCTTTGTGCAAGTGCGTGTGTGGATGTGACTCTGACATAAAGGCATTGAAAGTAGCACTCCCACAGCTGTGGATTTATGCCCAGTTTTCCAAATGGGATCTTGATAAAAATTGTAAAGCAGAGAGTGATATTTCTGTCCCTCTGTGGTGAGTCTTTCCAGCTCTACACGTGCAGGAGTCCTCATACTCCATATTTCATATAGCAAATTAAACTCAAAGCTCAAATGTTTCCTTATACACTACATACAGTATATGTACATCTTAGGGACATGTGAGAACGTGTGCTCCTTCAAAACCATACTCTCACCATAACAAACCACACTCATCCAATGATTGTTTTAATTCTTTTCTCTTCACAGGTCAGAGGTTAAAGCGAGACAGGATGTCAAACCTGACTTCCGCCATCCTCCATTTACTGATTACAGGCAACCCCCGGTAGACTATCGCCACCCGCCGGTGACTGATTATCGACAGCCCCCAACGCTGGACTACCGACACCCTCCCGGTCTGCTGGACTTTAGGCAGCACACTGCGGCTGCACAGTTCCCTCTGGGGATCCCTGCAGACTTCAGACCACAGGTACAGCAACTTAAGCATCAAATCCTGTATTTGTGTTCGTAGTCTTTGTGTTTTGCATCGTATCGTGTCATTCCTTTCTGTAATTGATGCTAGTTGTCTGTGTTTTGATCTGCAGGACTTTGACTATTTCACGGTGGAGCTGGAGAAAAGTGCAAAGGGTTTCGGCTTCAGTATTCGCGGGGGTAGAGAGTACAAGATGGACCTATTTGTGCTACGCCTCGCTGAGGATGGTCCTGCTATACGCAACGGAAGGATGAGGGTGAGATGACATGGATAAAATAAAGAAAACTGTGACAAACTGCTCTTTAGAGAATGATTCGAATATATGTTAGTAAAAACAGATGTGTCAAAATGAACATACAGTATATGTGTTTCACTACAGAATTTTGCCACATATGTGAGTAACGTACTTTAAATAAATGGATTACAACGTTGTCTTACATTATTATTGCATATAACGAATGACTGTGGCTTTCACATAATGCTGCCTAAATAAAGTGGCCTGAACCCAGGAGTCACTCTGAATGTATATTAAAAGTTGTTGTAAATATATGGAAAAACAAAAGTAGTGTGACGTTTCGTCTGGCAAAAGCAATTTCACCCAATTTTCCTTGAACTTTTATTTTCCGCAACATCACGTCAGAATGAAAACCAGTAAGCAAAGATAATAAAACTACATGAACGTACCGTTCCGTCGCAGAACATTTTGTTTTTCGCTTAGTTTCCTCTTAAATAAAACTGACACCAGAAAAGGCAGCTTCTTTAGTTTTCACACAGAATGAAATGGGTGAAAAAGACAGAACATAAATGACAATGATAGAAATTTACTGTGTAGGATACACAGTGTGCATACCCTACAGATACGCTTTTGCAAGATTTTTGAAAACGTACATCTCTTTGTTCCATCCACTCCACAGTGCATGATTAGCTTTAAAGGTTGGGAAAGTGTGTGTGAACTCACTGACCGACTAACCCTCTGCTCACCCTCGACAACTACTTTTACAGTGCATTTGAACGTGGCACTTAACGGCACGCGATCCCCTACAGAAGAGCGTGGTGTGTGGAAAAGTCAACTTGTCGTGAATAAACAAAGGTTGACACAAAATCGAGCCTGTCCCCTGTGCGTCTCTTCCAGGTGGGGGATCAGATCATAGAGATAAACGGGGACAGCACACGGGACATGACTCACGCCCGCGCCATCGAACTCATCAAGGCGGGAGGCAGGCGGGTCAGGCTGCTGCTAAAAAGAGGCACAGGACAGGTGCCGGAATATGGTGGGTTTTCCTGGCATAGACTGAAGACTGTAAATGTCCCCACTCGGTCCACTCTTTCTCTCTTAACCTTCATACAAGTAATGCATTAATGTGCCTTGTTTGAGTTTTACGAGATTGTTTATCTATGTGTTTTACTTGAGGAAACATTAACAGGCATAATAACACCTACTCTTATTATTAATGTCTTCTAACATTTTACTCCTTTCTTTGTGGTCTTCTAAAATTAAATTTGATACAAAATAATTAATTTTGAACAACTCTGTTACCTTCTCTGTAGCCTACACTGCTTTAAGTCTAATGATTGGTATAGGCTTTTACTTGCCTTCCCTTAGGAATGGTACCTTCCAACCTCTCCATGTGCATGAAAGGTGACACACTAAGCTCCCCATATTTCTTCCTAATGGGCCACTCTAAAGACACGGTTTGTGAAAAACTGCATGTCTATCTTTCCATACTGATTAATCTGTGTGCATTGTAGCCGTGCTTAAGGCATGCATTTGTGTATGCATGATCATAAGTGTGTGCATGTGAAAGTAGCGGCTGTATGTGTTTGAAGTGTTGATGTGACCCTCTAGATGACGTATCATCTTGTAGAGGGCCTGTAGAGTAGACTGTATGAAATCAGCCTGCTCAAGGAAATGTGTCTCTTTTATGTAAAGGTAGTGTGCACTTCAGATGTAATATATTAGCATAAATACATATGTATGCATGATATTTTACTACAATGCGGTCTTTTTAACTGTGTATAACTTTCTTCCTTTCTCTCCACTTTGTGTTATTTCTCTCTCTGTACGCATGTGCATGCTGCTTTGTACAGTTAATTTCAGTCCACCTGAGCATGTTGTCCTTCTACCCAGCAGACTGTGCCGGCCCCTGGGATTCCCTTTCTTCAACCAACTCTGCCCTGCAGGAAGTGACCCTCGAACCCCACCCGAATCCATTGCTCTCATCCCATACAGCCTCAGCCCCAGACTCCCCTCATCAGCTCCCTCTAGAGGCCACAGTATGCATGGCAGACAAACCTCCACAGCTGACAGATCACAGCTCCATTAGAGGGGCTTCAGGTGGCAGGTCCACCCAGCAGAAGTGCATCATCAGGGGACAGGGAACCCCTCAGGGGTCGGGAGAGGCGGATTGTGGACCAAGTGACAGACAGCCTCGAGTTTTGCCTCCCAAAGCTGTCCTTGGGAGGTCTGTTGAAAGAAGAGAGAGGCAAAGGGAGACTTGCTCCCCCTGCTGTGAGAGAAAGGGCCTGCACACACAGGCAATGAGCACTGTCTGGCCCTGGGACCCATATGTGAGTGTGAATGTGAATGGAGCCTCTCTAGGCAGTGGAGATGGACACGTCAGCCTCCAGGAGAGGCTGGTGTCCAGAGGTCTATTTCCTAGAGAAGATGAGAGAGCCAGTGGCCACGGTGGGCTCTGCTGCCCCTCCAAAACCCTGGAAGATCCTCCTGCTAGGAGCACAGCTGCCTCCCCAAGGCCCTGGAATGTCCCTGGGTCAGATAAACTGCCTGGTACGCTGAGGTCTTGGACCTCCACAGTAAGCAGGTAGAATGGATCTGATTGGTTTGGACTGGATCACACTGTCTGGCTCCTCATTCGGTTCACCGTGGGATGTTCCTGAAAACCCTCATTCCTCTCTCTCCTTTGTCCTGTTTCTGTCTCCATCTCCTTCTTCTCATATTATATGTTTGATTTGTTTTTACAAGAGGATTATTACACCCACCACCTTAAAAACAGAAAAAAACACAGCTATTGTAACATAGAGTATAACACCTGATGGAGACTACATAGGCATTTTGGACCCTCAGATTCAACAGTTTATGTTCTGATGGAGCATCAGTGTCTGATTCTGAATGGAGCTGTGCTTTTGTCATGTACCTTTAACTGCGTGACCATATCTGGATCACATTGGTTAGTGCAACTTAACCTCCAACGGAACAAGGGTCTTAGCAGGAGAGAGACATATGTAGATCACTTTTGCCCCATTTCCCCTGTGCAGTGGAGAGAATAAAAACAACAAGTCTGTCAGATGGAGGCAGTGACACTGAAACTTCTCCTGAAACATGAGCTCCTGGAGGATGTGGCATTGACTCAAGTAACAGCTCGGTTAACCAGACATATGTTAGCTCTCACATGCCTACCAATATAACATATACTGTATATGTAAAGATGTGAAAATATGTACATTTGGTAATCTCAAAACGATACCCGTGGGTGTTTTTTGAGGCAGTGTTGTAATTAGATACATTGTAAGGAAGAGAAAAAAAAAACACCAGGACGGTATTTTAGGTTCACTATTTCCATGGCCTCGTCTATAACTACATATCAAAGACTGTGCAAGTCACCAAACCCAGACCACTGAGGGAGGCAGTGGTCATGTGCATGGATATAAAGCACTATGTCATTATACAGGGACTCACATGTCTTTTAGAGGTAGAACATAGACAGGATGTCCTCTGTGGAGCTAACCAGTTGGTATTCATGTGAGACACACACACACACACACACACAAAAAAAACTTTATTTCATGAAATGGAACTTTTGAGTGACTGAAAACAGTTGGCTTAGTAAGAACTCATAATAATGCTCTGAGTTATGTATACCACCATGCAGTCATTGTGCAGAATTATAAGATGTGTTGTATTCATTTAATGCTCAAGAGAAAATTTTGTCCGGTCTATATTTCCCATTTCTATGCCTTTTACTGTGCTAAGTGTACCACATCACTGTGGGAGAGGGGCATCGGTGTGGGGAAGAGGAGGCCGATGGTTATGAGGTGGGGCAGAGTGCCTTACTCAAACTAATGCAGAGCTGTTGCAGTTGTGATTTGTTTTTGGAACTGAATGCAAAACAGATTTTAGTGACCATGCACACATATCAGCAAACTGTTGAGATGTGGAGCCTGCTTCTCTGCAGACTTAACACCAAGCGATATACGTATATACAGTTATCTTGATGCACTCTTAGCTGTATAGCTTATCAGTGTCGATGATCGCCCTTGTCCCCGAGTGTTAAAAGGGGATAAAATGTAGCCTGTAGTATTACATCCTCTTCTTCAAGAGTCACCTGGGAGAGTGAAGCTGTGAGCATTTATCAAGACAGGTTTATCATCAAAATGGGTCATGGCTTCTGTTGTGTCAGATGAGTCTTAGTTCAGGTTTATTCATCCATTCTGTAGAGAAGACATGTTGCAGGCAGTGAACAATACTCACTAAATCGAAACCCAAATTTTAGATTATCTTTGAAACATAAACCTATTGAAACGTCTGTTCACTCACAAAGTTTTGTCATGAAGTCAAGGCATGCTGCTTTTAAACTGAGACACTATCCTCCTGCATTACTCCACTTTGAAGTATCGTTTTCTCTCAAGAACATTTTGTCTCATTAAAAAAAAAAATCATCGGCTTTGCTCCAAGAGATTTTGAGTTATAGAGGACCAGACGAGTTTAAAATAATTAACTGTAATCACAGCGCATTGTGACAATTTGAATGAATGCAGCATGATGGCACATCCAAACTGTACTTGTAATCTGGTGTAGCAGTGTGTACTGCTTTCTGCAAGGCAATGCATCTATAGACTGGGACATTAGAAAGACCTCGTGCGTCATCAAGACTAATCTTGACCCTCAGTCATTTTTAAGTAAAACATGTTGGTCCTGATGCCTCTGAGCTCACTTGAAAAGTTGAATACAGCTGTAGTTCATGTTAGCGAGGAGCATGAGAACATGCTGTTAGGCTGTAGAAATGTGTTTCCTGTGCGTAACAATGTCAAAGAAAAGGTAAAAGATTATGTCATCCAGCCCTCTGTCTCCGTCCAGGCCGTCCCCCTGCCTGCTGTGAGTGATTTTGTATACAGAAACAAAAAAACGCTTTATTGGAACCTGTGAAGGATGGCACGTTCATAAATCCCCATTGAGATCAAGTATAACTGTGTAGTGCTAATTGTGTACTATTCACCTTGTACAGCTGTATTCCTACAAATATGGTTTACTGTATCATTGATACTGTAGTTTCAAAGACGTGAACAACTATTTTTATGAAATGCGACAGTACTGATATATTACATTTTGCTAAAAAACAAAAAACTTGTTTACTGAAAGATATTCTGAAATACTGTCAAATAAACTCTTGACATGGTGTAAAATATCCTTTCCTACGGACTGCTTTACTTTGTTATAACCACGGTGACAATACAACACAAGAATACACAATCAAAATTCTGAATGTAACAATGAAAGTTTTTATTTAGCAAATCTGCCTCAATGTTTGCAACAATCATTCACACACAATCACTCTTGAGAAATGAATGTTTTGAGTTTGAGTTTCCCCCCCCGCACACCTGCACACTATGTCTGATTAAACAACTTTTGTTGAATAGTATCTAAGGTCATCATCAAAGTACATCCAAAGGCTGAGGTTAATGAGAGTTTTACTTCTTAAGCAAGTGAAATTAATTTATCAGGAGGATAGAGAATGAAACGTACTGTTCACGGCCAAACAATCCCAAAAAGAGGCCTAACTGGCCAAAATAGAAGACCACGGTCCAGGCGTGTAGGACCTTTAACACCAAATGTCTTCATTCTTCATGAAGTCCCGCCTACAACAATGATGTGTAAGTGTAGAAACTGCTTTTTAGTCCCATAATCCTTCCCAGGTACAAAAACCAGTCACATCTGAATCTCACACCAAACAATACAAATTAATAAAATGGCAAAAATATTTACAAAAATTTCTCAACAACACAGGGACATTTTTAATAATAAAACAGCTTGTAAACATTGTTCCAGCTTTTTAATGCTGTCTGGTGGGTCAGGCCAACATGGTAAGCTGCCAGTCTACAGCAGAGAGACCGGCTGAGCTGGAGGGACTCCTCATTGTTGAGTGTAGTTTTCTGTAGGAACCGAGGTTTCACTATTTGGCTCCACATTCAGAGGAGCCTCCTGAGAATTAAGGAGGAAAAAAAAAAGCACTATTTAGCAAAAAATCCTGTTTATCTTAACAGTTGAATTGTTTGGACCATCAACAAATCCTGCAATAACTCCCAATCCTGCCTGTCACCTGCTCTTTCCTGGTTTCCAAGTTATATTTCCATTCAAAGCGAACATTTTATCTAAAAAGGTTAACATTCATATATTCACTTACCTTAAGATGTCTGTACATTCCCATTTGGAAACGACAGCAAATCACATCAACCAAGAATCCTACCATACCATGGAGCATGCCTGCAAGTGAGACAAAGATGCAACTTAGATAATCATGCTAATGAGGGTTTAGTAAGGTGGAAATTCTCGCTCACACAACTCCATAAATAATACATAAAGCAATATTTTTAGCCTTTTTCCAAAACTGTGCAAAACCATTTATTCAATAATGAATGCCGTGACTCACAAGAATGATTCTTCCACCAGTTCAACTTTGAGTTCGCAAATTACTCTGACACCAAACGGCAAAACACTGATTATACTTTTATACTGATCTGCCAATTGTCTGCATTTCCTGTACATTTTATACTATATACTGTACAGACTTGTGTGTGTTCACTGAACCTGTAGTAGAGAAAATGCCTCCAACGATGCCACAAAGTCTGACAAGGAACTGCCAGAGAGGCATGTGCTGCTCGGTGACTTTGACCATTAGTGAGCTGATATCATATTTCATAAAGATCCCTGAGACTCCATGGCTGCCTGCAGCATGGTTTATTACTCTTTCCTGCAGAAGAAACAGAGGAGCACAAACATAATTGATCATAACGATGCATGTCATGCTATACAAATACACAAGGCTCATCTAAAAATAAAACCTACCCGCTCAGTGACAGAGTACTGATGTGTTTCCGCAGAAACCTTGTAGGTGTTCAGTTTTGTGGGCACGATGGTGATGAAGTACTGAAACATGTGATTAGCTGCAGAGAATGATCACAAATGTTACCACAGAGATGACTAAGATGAGGTGTAATCCATTCATATATAGGGTATATATAATATGTATATAAAAATATACACACTTATTTTTGAAACAGTGGTTATATGCTATACAAAAGATTTGACAACACAGTCGTACCATCAGCGGAGACTTTCTCTGTGCCGTCCAGAGTGCTGATAATCCCCGGGATCGTTTCTCCAAAGGACAAGTGGTCAATCCGGTGGGAAAAATTATAAGCTGTAACACAACACCAAGTCAAAAAGAAAACAAATAATCAGCACTATTAGCGTGTGACTCAGTAACCACAAAGTCAGCCTGTTAATGTAGCGTGGCTTTAATTGAGGTGTAGGCAAAGTATAAGAAAACACAAAGAATAAGATAAATGTACAAGGTTTTGTCAAAACAATAATAAACTCACAGTCATGGCTAACTAAGGCAGCTAGGTGGGCATGGCCTCTGGGATGTGGGATGGACCTGCGCAGGGATGAAAAGGTCGGAGGTCAGTCTCTGCAAAGCTCCCGTTCTTATAACAGGTAACATATTGTTTTTCACAAAACTGTTTACAAATCTCTCAGATTAAAAAAAGATGGTGAACACTAATTGTTAAGTTATGCACAGATGATTACTAAATGATCAGTATAGTGTTTTGTTTACGTATGAGCGAATACATACTTGCCGACAGTAACGTGGAAATTTCCTGCCACCTTGTTGACATACAGATGTCCATGAATCCTGCAGGCACTAAGGGGAGCAGAACTGTCCTCGCTTTGAAGAAAAGGAAAGCAACAAAATGGATATACCGGAAATAAAAAGTTGAATGCTTCATTCTTTACCATTCTGATTATATTTTCCACCACTTTTACTTCAAAGTGAAACATAAATGCAGGGACACTCTACCTTTGAGGTGGAGCAGGTGGAGATCCTTTTATTGCAGCCTTGAAGAGCACATCCTGGAGAGAGTGCTCCACTCTTAGACGCTCCTGGATGTGCAGAAGAGTCCTAACAATGAAGGATGGAAATAGTAAGAAAACCAATTTGGCTTAGGATGAGACATCAAAGAATTCAGTGAATAATGATGGCAATAATAGGACTATAAATATGGGTCTAAAGTGTATCTTAAGCAATAACATTGCTTATGTGTAAATACCATATTACAACTATTGAACTGTTTGTAACTACAAAAGAAACCCCCTACAAAATGTAAATATCAGAGCATTAAAATGTCAGTGGCCATAAGTGGATATTACAGGTGTAGCAATTCAACATGAATCTTACATTTGCCATAATCTTCGCTCAGGAGGGAGGTCAAAGTTGACCTAAAGTGTGAAAAAACCCAATCATACATTATTATATAAAGAGATATAAATGAATTTTGGGCTTCTTCTCCATTCGCGTTATACTCACTGGCTCATATTTTAAACCATCAGAGGCAACCATGGTCTCTGCCAGATCTAGGACATCTGCACCTATATCTGCATCCGTAAGCACAAGTTAAAATCACCTTCCACTTAACTCAACTACATACAGAAAATAAGAAAATAGTGCTTTCAGTACAAAATACACTGCATGTTAGCACTTACACTGACATCTCATGGCCACAGTAATGTCAACATTTATCCTCAATTTACTGAAAAAGAAGAGCGGGTGCAATTAGGGGGTACACAAAGCAAGGACAATATTTCAGGTATTAAAATCGGTTGAGTTTCTCTCTTACCTGCTAAAATCTTTGTCCACCTCATACTCGTACTTCATCCATGTGTCTCTGTACACAAAAAACTCCAGGAAGGCGAGGACAGCCATGAGAGTGAAAGCGATCAGAGACACTAGGGAAAGAGGCGCTGTCGGTTAGTCATAGTGTTGAATGTTTTAAACCTGATGTTAGCTGGTTCGTCCTGGCCTGTGCTGTAATGTGTACCTGTCCCACCGCTGGCTGTGGACTCCACATAGCTCTCAGGGACTTTGGGGAAAGCGTCCAACTCCTTAACCAGAGTCAGAGCCTTCTTCTTGGTCAGTCTCCTCATCTTAGGAGCAACTCTGTGGTTCTTCGCGTTGATTCTCTCATGAAGTCAGTGTTTTTGTATCCTTCGGGGTGTCTGCCAGCTGTTCAACGCTGCTATTGTGCTTCCTGGTGTGTCGGCGAACTGGCGTTTGTCGTCACCGCGTTACGTGCTGACGTTGAGCAGAACAACGGCCGGGCTAATGGTTAATGTGAGCTAAGCTAGCGTTAAGTTACGGTCTGAAACACGACAATGGCGACTGGTTAGAAATTTAAAAAAAAAAAGAACGAAAACCTTATAGCGCCGCCAGCTCAGCCCCAGTCAGACATAAGAAATAACAAACAGGCTACGTGTGCGTGTCCGGTGAATGCTCTGGTAACCGTGTCACCTGACCCCACGGTGATAAAGCTGGATCATTTTAGACTACAGCGCCCTCTGACGGTAAGCCGCGTCTCTACAGGCCCATAACGAGCACACTGGCTGAAAAAGATGCACAAAATGATGGTATTTTTGCCTGTATTTTTTATGCAGTGGCTCACGGGTCCTGTATGCACACTGCTTATTCCATCATCTGTGTGTGTTTGTTTCATGCGGAAATATTACTAATCACAAGCCAGCCACACAACAACCGCCACACTGACAGAAACAGCAGTCCAAACACATCAGAAGTGGGGAGGTTTTTTATATTTTATAAGTTTCGCACAAAATACCTCAGTTGCGCCCCCTAAAGACCACTGCTCCCGGCAGTCAGATGTTGAACCAGTGTCACAGTATCAGTGATTCGTTTTTCAAAATGTAAGTTTAGATTTTTGAAGTGCTCTTATACTGATACTGGTATGTTTTGTAACACAATGTGTGTAGCCAAAGATGGCACATAGTGAGTTAATATTCACATGGATGAATTAAGGTCATTATTTAACACGAGATTTGCGTTAATCTTCCTGACACTTTCACTGTATCAAAATTATTAAACACAGTGAATGTGTCAAAATGAACACAACAATACAATTGTACTGAATCTCACCGCAATCTCACCATAAAGTGGAGTTAATTACCAAACATGGAACAATTCACACTGAGATACATGATAGCCACTTGAAAAATGCACACTGTTAATTTGTATTTAAACTTTTTTTTTATTGTGTTTTTCATAATTTTGCTTGTCCTGACAGCCGTTTGTCTGTGATGGCGTCATTGAATCACAGAATCACCTCAGTGGTTCTATGCATCAAATATCACCATACACACACTGGAGCCTATTACGATAATATAATTGCACAGGCTCAGGCATTGCAATTGTGATTTGATTAAATGTACAGCTCTACTGATTACTATCATAAAACTTAAAACATACAAAGTTCTTCACTGTAACTTGAAGGACTACCCTACTTGAACACCATCGTTGATGGCGTCGTCAGGAAACATTTTCATACGAAGGCAGGCATTCCTGCATGGTGAAAAGATGCAAAGCAACAAAATTGATATTATATTCTACATAGAAGCATTTTACCAAAAACTGTGTATTTGCACCCCTTTGTAATCACCATCATTTGGATTAATGACTTTAGTTTAATTACATATTTTTCTCAGTAACTTTACCAGATTACAGCTACTACATTTACTTTGTAATGCTGTTACATGTATCTTCTTACTCCCCAACTGTAAATGAAGGTGTTTTTTTCTCCCTGCTTGCCGTTCAGAGGGAATAAAGATTTTTCACCCTTTCACTTGCTAATTAGAAATCTGAATCTACAGATTCACTTCAGACAGATGCTCCGACATAGGGACCCTCAGATCAATTGAGCAAATTCACCAATTAAATCATGCATGGCCTTATGTGTGCTGTGTGGTAATCTGATTAAATACATATTTTAGGATTATGCACCATGAAAGCACATTAACTTGTGAAATAGATAAATCAAAGATCTTGCAGCTTGATTTTGAGATTAGTCCCTTCCTAAAACAGTACCTTAACGTCATGTATTAGAGTAGGAGCCACCACACCATCGTTATCATTTTACCACAGAGAAGATGGATCGTCTTTTGTTTAAAAAAAAAAAAAAGGATTTTCAACCCACAACCACATCAAATGTAATGTTTTTTTTAATCACACTATAATATTTTGAAAGATATACAACATTTGGTAAGAACACAATCAGAGTTCTTGCAATTATTTCATCCTCAAGAGAAAATCACCCCCATAACAAACTGAACAATCAAAAAAGATGTTCATTTATTTTATATATATTACACTGACATTTTCTTGAGTTTTGCAGGTCCAGACAGTTTAAGATTTGAGATAGTCAAACACATTTTGTTGTGTTCAATGTTGGGCAAACAACTGAAAACAAAATGATAGATCTGATCACTTTACTGCTTCAGTGTTTGTAAGCAGGTAGAGATAAATACTATTTTAGTCTGGAGTTTCCCTTTGCACCAAAACTGTGCATCTTTAACTAGAAGCAGAACGGCAGAGTGGGATCGTCCACTCACACAACCTGGTTTAGACTCAAAATAAGACACCGCGCCTTGCTATTACATCCTTGAACTGTTTACTGAATGACAGCTCAAGGGGTACGGGTTACTGACAGTGAATCATGTCTGACGATGATGGAGGACCCAAAGAAAGAGAACATTTACTTTCAATCATTTGTAAAGCATTGTATTGAATGCTGCTTTAAAACATTCATAGATGCGTTAACACATATTTCCTGATGTAGAGTCAAGAGAATAACAACGCTTCAACATGATGAAAAATCCTATTCAAGCTGGGAACTTGCTTTTTGAAAGCAAAATAAGTCATGAGACATATCATACAGGACATCTGTCTTGAGTTAGGTTAAGATCAAAAATGTGTATGATCGTAAAATAAGTGAGGGCTTTTGCCCAAGTTTGAAATAATTTAAAGTATTATCGCCATTATTTTAGTGCTGTGCAAACGTAGGACAAGTAAGCATGCCAACATAAATCCAGCATCCTCAACGACAGGTCGTAGCCGCCTAAAACCCGCCGGTCACGGTGGTCTTCCCAACAGATCGATAAAGGACTGGAAAAGTTGCGCAGACTAAAATAGACAACAAACGTATAACATCACAGGTTATGTTTAAAGCTCAGGTTTAAGGACTGAAATCCTTTAACCGACAGTCCGCTCTATTCTGCAGGTACAGAGTCGGGACCTTCATCCCGCAGGACCGCTATTTCTTGGACATCAGAAGTGGGTGTGTCTGGAGGTTCTTGAGAGAGGTCTTCAGAGCATCTGCTCACAGTGGGTGAGATCACATCTGGACTTGTGTCACACGACTCTGTGCTCTGTTCTGAGGTGGCTGTTGTGATTGTCGTGGCAATGCTGGGGGGAACCGGGTCAAACTCGTCATCGTCGTCCTCCAGAATGGGCGACTCGTGGATATCTGTCAGATTAGTCAGATTTCAGATTTTAGACTGATTGAGAGAGGATGATTCTAGTTCTGAAAATGATAAATAGAAACGATGACTCACTGCTGAAAGCTTCAGGATACTGCTTTGAAATCTTCCCTTTTAGTGTCCTGGAGAAAAGACTGATAATCAGAGGCTGCGTATGTTTATTTGGGGTAGCGCTAAAAGAAGAAAGCCTTACCTTATCCTCCTAAAGATACTGTCCAAGTCTTTCTTCATCTCCACGAGGGTGCGAGTGTGGAGCAGAAAGCGCTCGTTCATCTGCTGCAGTCTCACATTGGATAGCCCGTTGAAGTTAATCAGCATTTCATTGGTTTTCTCAAAGCGGTCGAGCCTGTGTGCACAAAACAATATTTAGCAAAAAGACAGGTGTCAAGCAACGCAGATGTGATTTTAAGTGGGAGAATATAGAAGACAAGCCACATCAAGCTTAAACACCACTAAGATGCTCACATATGCCTCTGAGCCTGGATGATGGCATTGACATCTTCAGAGTTGACCATGCTCAACATCCTGTTGCAGAAGACGCCAGATGCTGTGGGCTCCACCATGATGAGGAGACAGATGAACAATCTGCATACGTTTGTATAGAAACTCCCTAATGAACAATAAACAAAACCAGTCAGCAATTCAGTGCCAAAACAATATCATCTCCTGAAGCAGCAGTCGTTTTTCACATAATGTTATTATAAAACGCGGCTGTAACGATGAGGACTGATGATGGAGCAGGATGAACCTTTAAATATCGCGTTGGTTTAAAGGGTAGGTTTTACCTCCTACCGGTCCCACAGTGGTTGTCTGCGTCGACGTCCGTCTGCTTAAATAACGCCTTTGAAATCACATCTACAGCTTATAGAGACATTTGTCAGCTGGATGTAAAACAATAATAACAGGCTGCGCCTCCGTGTTTGCGAACTACTTCCGGTCACAAGACCGCGCGTTCTTCTTCTTCCCGTTTAAATCCGGTAGGCTGCAAGCTGCGAGGTACAACGTTGCCCTCCACCGTCAGTAATTGTTTTATTTTATATTTAAAGTAATTTCAGTTGTTACCAAGATGATTTTTTTTATGTGTGTTTACTTGGATATGCATTCATTATAAGGTTTACACAGAGGTGGAAGAAGTACTCATTGAAAGTACAAAAGTATTTAATAGCAATATTAAAGGTAAAAGTACTCATTATGCAGAATCGCTCCATTCAAAGTGTTATATTATTCGTTTTTTAACACTAATGAATGCATGTAAAATCTTTTAATGCTAAAATGTATTAATGTCCAGCCAATTTCAGATTAGTTTGGAAGGTAAGTAGTCTAACACTACATTAAATCATATGTTTTATGTAAAAAAAAAAGTACTATAGTATACTAGTAATTAATATATTAGTAACTACAAGTATCAAATACATGTAGTGTAAAAAGTGCAATACTTCCTTTTGAAATGTTATGGACTAGAGGTATAAAAGTTGTTTAAAATGGAAATTAAAGTACAACTATGTCAAAAGTTACCTAAACAACAGTACTTAACTACATGCTACGTGTTTACCAAAGTAGTTTTAATCTCAGTATTTGTTATTCCTTATGTGTGTGTCTTTCCCAAAAGAGCGCAGACATTTTAAAGTATCATTCAAAAAACATTTCTCCCAGACACACTTTGAAGTTTCAACTTGAGTTAAATTAATTTGTATAGTTAATATAAATGTCTTCCCATGAACATGTTTTTTTTTTTTATGTTTGAAACACGGAGGTGATGTGGAGTAGGTTGTTTAGAAATGTTGTTTCAATTCACTTCAGCCTTTTCATTCCGATTCCTAATTTTAGGGTAAACAAAATAACTTTGCATTATATCGAACTAAAAGTTAATAGTTAAAATACTATGATTATTTTGGATAATCCTGTTACGTCCGTGTTCATCCACCTTACCCACCATGTCATAATAAATACAATAAGTCCAAACATCCAGAAAACTCACAAAATTACTTTTAATAAGGGACAAGTAAAAAAGTACATGATGTATAAAAAATACAAAACTGTTTTGTCTAACTCGTAAGCTAAGTAAATGCATAGCAACAGTACATGCACGTCTAAAGTTAGGTATCCTACAGGTCTGTAACATTTTAAGCTACAAGCTAAAAAGGGAAAAGTACAGTTTGGTTGCAAACTATCAGCTGATTCACTCTACATGATACAGATCCAAAGTGATGGTACTGAATAAGTTAGGTTGCACGCAACTCAACTGAGGAGTAAATAAATACTTAACAACAATTCACAAATATTGACAACCAGTAATTCCACGCAATGGTAAGCAAAGCCTGCGCAAGAATTACATTCGATTTCTGATGTATTTAAAAACCATACTACACATATGCTAAAGATGTAAAGAATTCAATGTATTACAATTCTAAGCAGGGATGCAGTGATACAAATAAATATGAAATAAATAAATAATGAAACGCATATAGGAGCCATATGGCTCACCCAACCCCTTATGTACATAACACACCCACTGCTCCCAACAACATCACATGTATGAAATTTTCATATTAGTGTTCTTTTTAGAATACCATAAACATACATACAAATGACCTCGGACAAGCACAAGTGTCCATAGAAAACCTGCATTGATTTGACATTGGGTGAATTTCAATGTGCTTTGGCTTTCATTTGATAAATAAAGTTAATAATATTAGGCTATATATCACAACACATTTGTGGTATATAAGAGGCAATGGCATAGAATTTCAGCTTGTAGGCTATAAAGTCTTTTACCATATACTGACCAGGAATGACAGATTACTGATATTGATATTGCTGAATGACTATAGACCGATTGTGTGTTTTGCTGTGGTATTATGTGGTATTATTATGCAAAGACACTTCTATTTTTCATTTTTTTCCATTTTTTTTACATACAAAAATAAGTTAGAACTTCAGAGAAATTGATCAAAAAAAATAAAAGTAAGATTTACAGTTTATATAAGGCCATGCAATTTAGTACTCATGCATCAGATCGTTAGGTCTTTTGGATGAGTGGGCTTGCCATTCATGCAAAATGCACTATGTGTTGCTGAGGCCACAATAAATATAGCTACTGTCCCTTTTTGTTCCTTAATACCAATCCAGAATTAACACTAGCACTGTCTGTAACACATTATTAAGGCTGGTGTATTTGCTGTTGAAGCTGTGAATAGGCCTTATTTAAATGGGACCCACAGATTTGCACACAGAGACGTTAATCCAGTCTACAAACACAAACTCTTTGATAGGAGAGGATGTCGATGTGAACAGACACAAACACAAGGGCTACTGTACAGGTCTGCGCTCCGTTCATGTAAAGTGTCATTCATTCCAAAACGAGATAACCACCGGTTCAAAAAAAAAGAGATATCTTCTCTTAACAAAAGGAAGCAAATCTAATTCCTTTATAATAGTCATCTTAACATATAAGCTTATACTTCTGAGAATGGATTTAACTGTATGTTTGAAATTGTGAGGGATGAATTTCAGCTAGCACCTTTTTTTCTGTATGTGAGTGGATTTATTGCGTTTTGGAATAAAATCTTGAAAATGTACCAGCAAACTAGAGCTCCAGCATTTTATCTAAAAGTAGATCAAAAACACCAAGGATGATGGTCCATCATCAGGATGGTAAGAATATAAAGTACAAAAAAGACAAAGTGGAAACAAAAAGTCCATAAGTTACCATTTAAACATAATTAAACAAACCTCCACATCACTGTGGAGAAGAACAAAGGATTTCAGCTGCTTAGTGATCGAAGGCAATCTGAGGCAACTTCTTTCTTTAAGTGCTTTAGAAGAAAAAACCAGCACCTCAAGATTTCTTCAGAGATGTGTGCAAGGGAGGTTTTGACTTTACCACCCTTCCTCCGCCACCGCCACGCTCCTGGCTGGAGGCGTTGTCACGGCAACGCATAGCGGCGCAGACTCTGCGTTTTCCCCACACGTTGGCGTCTCCTTCACTTCCTCTTCGGTCTGGGATTTCGGCCTGCTCACATCCACTCCCACCTGGCCCATCTCCACCTCCACTTCCTCCTCTTCATCTTCCTCCTCCTCGTCTTCCTCCTCCTCCTCCTGCTGCTGCTGCTGGCGCTGTTTCTTGCGGCAACACGGTTTGAACAAATGGGGGTCAATGAGCACCTCGCCAAAGCGCCCCTTGTAGATTATTCCACAGCACACCTTTTGCCTAGACGGACATGACAAATTGTATCTGTTAAGTCTGATATGTAGAAAAATGCAATGGTGTTGAGATGCTTAAGAACATTGAAATTCAAACTGAAATATTTATTTAATCGGGTGACTAATAAAAAAAAATATTGGCGTTTTTGATAGTTCAGTCGAAATGCTGCTGATAGACTCTCATATGTGAGGATTTTGTACTTTTCTGTTTTTTGCTACACAGCAACTGACGAAGAAAATAATAATGGATTACGTTCGTTTAACTCTGTAAAGGTTTTGCACGGAAATTAATACCAGCAATTGGCTGCCTATAGGCAAAATAAATGAAAAGTCCCAATGTATGTGTGTAATGTGTGATTTGTTCTAAATGTTAAAAATCTTTAAAGACAGAGAGCAGGTATTAGACCAAGCTTCTAAAAAAAAAAAAAAAACTATAAAAACTGCTGCTTTTGTACTGTGAATAAAAAGGGCTCTTTCTTTTTTCATTGTATTACATAAAACACTTTGATACTGTGCTGTTCTACATCCTTAGATAAGAAGTGTGTGAAGCTTATCGCCGTCTGACTTACCTCTTCCAGTAGGTGAGGTCCAGAAAAGAGAAAACGGGGGAGCGGCTTGATCCCGGGCTGAGTTCAGCGTCAGAGCCGTCATCAGACAGGTTGCTGTAGCTCGGAGACTGAGCCGGAGAAGCGCTGGAGGTGGTGCTGTGGGCATCTGAATCTGGTTTGGCAGAACAAAGCATGAAATGAACAGGTGGGACTTGTGGTATGACATGAAATTCGGGGAGTCTTGCAGCAGGTAAGAGAAGAAAATCCATTCCTATATGGAAGACAACATGTGAGCGGGATTAAAATGTAAATGAAATGCTAGACTGACTGTTTCTTTTTAGCTCTTTCTGCAGCCTGCTGATCTGACTCGGCCGGGCTTTCTTCGAAATGGACTTTATTTTCTTCGGCCTGGAAGTTATCTTTAGGCTTGGACCTCCTCTGGCATCAACCACCTGTAAAGGAGGAGAAGAGAGGACAAAGGAATGAATACAGTTACCACTGTTCATATTTTTATATATTCCAAGTCTGTTATCATGACAACGTAATAGTACTAAAATAAAATCAGTATCAGTATCTGTCTAGAGAACTGTCGGAGATATCAATGAAAGTGTGAACAAAAAGCAAAAGACTCTTGAGTTTTGTTGCATTCTATATAGTCTATTTTTTTCAACTTTTATTTTGTGTTATTCAGTGGGGTTTTATCTTCCATCTTATGCATTTTATGTATTCAAATTCCTCTTCATTTTATCTTATGAAGTGGGTTTTATTTTCAATCTCATGATACATTTATTTGGGCATCTCATCCCTGTTTTTATATGCACCGCGTCTTTCATGGGAATCACTTGGTGCATGTAATTATTGTTTGTTTGTTTTTTTGTTTTGGTTGTATTGCGGCGCTTTGATCCAGACTCACGTGATTCCAGTTCTTCTTGGTTCCCACAGGTAGCTTTTTCCATCGCTTCACCAGGAGAACACAAGCATTACAGATTTCTCCAGAGCGCGTTTCACTCAATCTGCAAGACAAGTCGAGTTTGCGAAGACATGACAGTGGGAGAAAAGTGTTTTATGAGTAAGGCCCGTTAGACGTGGTGTAGCTTATACATTACAGGTGGATGTCTCGCCACGTGCTCAGCCGAGGCTCTTACCCGAAACAGCTCTTGAAGTCTTTCTCATACCGCTTGCTGTCCGTAAAACGAGAGCTTGAGGACTTTGCGCGGCAGATGCAGCAGCCGTCCAGACTCCTGTACATTTTCGGCTTATGGAAGCCAAACATCTGCACACAAAACATGATTTAAAATCTACCCATTCTTCAGTCAACACCCCAAGCTTTAATCAGTGCGCACCAACTGCAGCACCGTGCATCACTGCGTGTCTGGTTCCGGTCGGACGCGTTACCGTTTCGGAATAACGCGTAAAATGGAAGTGAATCGAGAATCGCGTGTTCGGCGACGATCAAAGATGTATTAAATACGTGGAGGGGAAAAGGGGATTCGTTTGAAGCATCTCTGCGCTCTGACCCACATGGGGGAAGTAGGTCAACATTCAGACAACGTGTCAGACAGATCAGGTCACCATGCTGCGCTCACAGGATGCACGCTTCATTTTGGCAGCTCAAAATATAACATTAGCACGCACTTCGTCTGCGCTTCGGGCTGCACAAGGAGATTACGTGCGATAGTTATAAACTCTAATGTGGCTATATGAGGGTGTGTTGCAAAAGTGCAAAAAAAAAAAAAAAAAAAATTATAAAAAATGTGGGTGACCGGGAGGATTCGCGGTGCACCCGTGAAGCTCCTCGAGTATGCAGTGATTATGATTTATGTTGCTAGGCAAATTTAAATCTCGGCACCACATGTAGACCTGAACTGCGGCAAAACTGCGAGCCGCGCCCCCCAGACTGTGTTTTTTTTTTTTTTTTTCTCCTTGCCATCAGTCCTCGGGGTCTTCTGACAGTGCGGTGCCACAGAGAGCAGCCAGAGCAGGGACAAATTAAAGATCTCCCACTTTGGAGGTTTTACCAAATACTACTGTTTTACGGGTGGGTGATGTGAGGAGGAAAAGTTATCCGCCTATAGTTGACATTCAACAAAACGGCCTGGATGAGAGGGAAGTCGAAGTCAGAGTGGAAATCATTTTAGAATATATCATACTATTATTACTACACTTGTTTTAGTGAATGATGTTTTCTCGGATAACCGGGCGTGGGCGTGTTATCTGCAGAAAAGTACTGCCATCAGATAATGTTATCTAAGTTATGTTATTCATCAGGTGAAACATGCTGACACCTTGAGCTCATTATCACAACTTTGACAGTCAATACAGCCCTGTAGCTGATGACAAAAACCAGATTTCAATACACAAACTTTGACACGGTTGTGT
>JAPQRN010000022.1:8597587-8609630 GCA_037367275.1 Coranthus polyacanthus
AGACAGACCCACACTAACAAACAAAAATAAAAAAAGAAAGAAAAGGATAGGACATGTTATAAATATACATATACACACACCTTAGACCTTATTTATTTTAAGCTACAGAGATGCTATCTGCACGTTATCACTGATACATTTGTAAAGAAGTGGAAGAGAGAGTTATTGTTGGCTGTTTTTTTTGGGTTTTTTTTTTTTTTAAGTTAACTGCTCACCTGATTCCCAAGCACACGAACAGCTGGAACTTGCCCTCTTTCCCAATGTTTCGAGGCGAGGCATTGATGGCATTGACGTAATGGCACAACGAATCACAAGGTGGACCCTTTGTGTGTGTGGATCCATGCAGGTCACCCATCTGATCAGCTGTCTCCATGGAAGCCACTGCCTTCTCTGTGGGACAGAGTTGGTACAACTTATTAATAAGGTAAAAGTGGTTCCAAAATTCAAACAGTATAAACATCAGTGGGATGCATTTTGATATGAGAACTTCATTTCCTCAGCCACTAGATGGAGACAGGAAACTGATATTGCGCTTTAAATGTTTGTCAGATACTTACCCACAAAGTCCCAAACAAACACGTTCCTCTGGAAAAGACGGTTGGATTTGAACCCGTGGAGGAGGAACTTCTCCAAAGAAAGCACCAGGCCTCCTTCACCACATAACAAGACTGTCAGGTTTCCCCTCTGGGAGGATGGAAATGAGACGGGGAGTTAATAGGAGCTTTGAGCAAGAGGCTCTTCTTTCAGCTTTGGTAAATCTCCTCATATGGTGAAAGAAGACACTGCAGCTTTCTGCAACATTCTTTACAACAGTACAAACAATTTGTTTTTTCAGATTTAAAAAGCTCCATCATTTATTAAAAAGAAGAACGGACATTAAAGCACGTCAAGCGTTGATAGGTGTCTGGCCTGCTATAAAAACTATAATTGCAATGAACTCGAGGCCCATTAGAGATCAACTAAAATGATCCATCAAGTCTCTTCAGCACAGTTAACTTGCTGTTTGAGATGAGAGTGCCTGTCTGATACATAAGAGACACAAATGAGGCCCATGCTGGAGAAGCCGGGGTAATGAACCATGAGCGGAGATAAAAATAACACAATCAAGAGGCTGACAGCCTAGCACTGTAAAGATGCTCTTCTTCTTCTATGCAACCATTTCTCCTCATTTTAGCCTAGACTGATTATAATTATGGGCTATGGCAACAAACAACAATCCCCCTGCAAGCTGCTGATTTTTTTTATTTCACCTCCAGACACGACACAAGGTGTTTTTGTTACTGTTCATCCTGCATTTAAAATCATGAGCATATTGTGAGCCAAGAGGTTATGTGAATGCAGAAGCTCGGCAGAGGGGACACAATCGCCATTACAGTCACAAACCTCTTGTTCTGGTTTATGGAAGTGTTTAACAAGGTTATTTGCCGCCTCCCTCATGTCCTCGTGTACTTCAACAGACTGCACTCCTGACAAAGAGAGAAAGAAAGAGCAAAGTTACAAAAAGAAACATCACGATGACTGACCACAAATATGAGGGGTGAGAACGGGGACAAAATGGAAAGGTGATATGCGAGCAGAATCCGTTATTGTAGTGGTTTACCAACAAGTAGGTCAGCTATTGTACGAAAGAATGCGCTCTTTGTCAGTACGTACTGCTTCGGCTGCCAAGCGATCCCAGCACTGTCATCACACTCTGAGAAGGGGAGGCCAGCTCTGGAGGCGTCCCTGTCCACCTTCCAGCATCCTCCTCTCCACCAGGTGACACCAGCTGGCCAATCAGAACTCTTTCCAAGCTGCCGTCGCCCACGCCTTTCCCGAGCCAACGACCACATGGGAACCTGAAAGGAAAGACGAAGACGCAGTGTTTATTCAGTTCATCCAGCATTTATTAAAAATGTATCAGCCAAAATATGGCTTTTAAAATATATTTCACCACAGATTAAAAAACACACGCCGTTAAATGTCATTTAAAGACAAGCTATGAGTCTATGTCTGGCAAAAAAAGGATCTGAAAAATCCATGACATTTTATTTTTCGCAGCATCGAGCTACAGTGAATCAGTAAACAAAAAGTGAATTCACAGTTCCTTAGTAGAACATTTTGTTTCACTTAGTTTCTGAGGTGCATTTTGCTGCTTTGCAACTAATCCTCTTAAAATAAAAATGGCACCAGAAGAGGTTGTTTGTAATTTCTCTGTTTTTCCCCACAGTGTGAAATAGGTGACAAAAATAAAAACGTAAATAACAATAATTTAAATTTCCTGTACTGTCCTGTGTGAACATCATCCATTATCAACTTGATCCTCCGTGTTGTGTGAGATGCCTTTCGGAGCAAATAATGCAGTTGAACAAAGTAATCTATTGATTTTAGGATTGCAACAATATTCAGATTATCGTCTAATTAAATGGTAACTAACTAAATACAATTACTCGTACTTTGTACTGTATATGAATACTGTTACATACATTCTGTTTCTCTCCAACACATCTTCTCCAGTATCTTTTGTAATCAGTTAGTGTTATTAATGTGTACGGTTTATTTTCTACATAACCTAAAACACCACACTGCTGGCTTGGCATGTTTTTGACTACAACTGATACAGTTTATAAAAGGGAACATTCGAGGACGTTCAGACGCACAATCTTTTGAGAATTGTTTAGCTATCGATAATGGCCTATTGTGTTGTGTTCACGCTGATAACCTGTGCCAGAAAGGACAGCAAAACTGTACTTCCTCTGTAGGCTCAGGCTTTATGGAGTGGCCCAAAAGTTTTATCATGCGTTCACTGAATCCACGTTTCTGTATGTTTGCATCTGCTTGGTTTGGCAATAGTTGGCGTGAGTGTCCATCCTTATTTTCAGTCCATATTCAACAAAACCGTTCTCAAAAGTGACTCTGGAGCCACCTCACATGCTCTACTCCAGGATTTGAACTACTCCCATCTGGTTGTTGGATGTTTTCACACTCCAGGGTTTAGATACAACACAAGAAGTCTTTTATTCCTTTGGCTACAAAACTGTTAATGAAACTTTTAATATGAACAATATGACTGTATGAATGGTATCAATGTGTTGGCACAAAACAAATTTCCCTCTGGACAAATAAAGTATATTTAATCTGATCCGATTTGACAGTTGGGATCATTAACATGTCATCGCATCTTAAACACATTTTCACCAATTTAGCTGTTGTCCAGAAACAAATAAGAATGGCAGCAATAATCTCTATCATATGTAGGTGTCTGACAGTGTTTACTGATAAGGTTAAAGCCACAGGATGACTCTTACTTGTAGGTGTGTCCAGTGATCTCATTGTAAACCATCACACAGTCAATCAGACACTTGGCCAACAAGCCGGAATTCTCCTGTCCGAGCTGCAGAGTGCTGAGCCGGCCGAGGTTCTTGCACTACAAAAAAAAAAAAAAAAATCATAATCTGTAAGTAAGAGTAGATCTGTATGTGACGTCTGCTGCTCTTTTATTTGCATGTTAAACTTACAAACCTGGAAAAAAATCTCTTGTGTGTTCTTGGGGATTTGTCTAACTCCCGAATCACCCAGTTCTCCTGATAAACACACCCAAGGGTTAACCGTTGCCATGGCAATGCTCAGCTTCTTCATGGGTATTATAACGATACGGTACGGAATACCTGAGGAGACACAGGAGACCGATAGCAAACACATGATTCGTCTGCGTCAGGCACACTTGTATAAATAGCTTTTCATCCACATGCTGCTTTAGGTTGATGACTTACTGATGGAGGTGAACACTCGGGTAAAGCAGAGGTAGTCCACAGTGTTCAGAGAGAGAAGGTGGAACAAAAACTGCTCCCTTTCTTCCTCACAGAGCAGGAATGCATGAGGTTTATAGAGCTGTCTGTCAGGGCACATGAAGAGAATGAAATGTATATCAGCCAAATGTTATGAGGGCAAATAAAATCTAAAAACGTTCATGATCAGGAAATAATTTTAACCTGAGTAGTTCCTGGTTTGTAAGGAGCTCTTTAAGGTGTTGGGATAGCATTTTCTTTTCCAAGGCCAGATGAATCCAGGCCCGGGCCTGACCCACCTCGGACAGACCCTCACTCATGGTCTGAATAAACCTGGAAGAACAACACGAACAGTCAGAAACAAGCCCTTACAGATATCACACTTATTTAATCTAGAAAAAATGGGATTTGTAACCTATCGGGAGCCCACCAGTTCAACAAAAAAAATAGAGTTGAAAAAGTTATCCAAACACATCAGATAGGACAAACAGCTGTTTTCATTAGAGGTCGGTAGGGCGACAGGATGTTTTATGCACATACTCATAGAACTGGAGTTACATCCACTAACTACTATTTTTACATGGAGGCTCCGTACATAAAGTCAAGGTAATGCCAATGTGTATCTGAAATATAATTACATTTACATGAGAGTTAACTTGATACAAGACAGCTTTATTTGTAAACTGGTCATAGTATAGCATTATTAATGCCTTAGACTGAGGATAAACATTTATTTCTACATTAAGTATTTAACTTAGAAGTTTAGATCATCAGATATAAAGTTTTTAATAACATTTTGGGAGAGGTTAGGGTGATATCGGCCCGTTAATTAGCTATCGGCTTGTTCCAAACTATAATTATTATATCAGCCTTTAAAAATCCACTATCGATCAACCTCTAGTATTCATGTCCAGATTCTGATTTCCAGTCCGCTTTTCATGAATCATAAACTCATATAAACCCTTGTACACCTCAAATCCCTTACCTCATATCCTGTATAAGGGATCCTCTCAGGAGCAGAGTCCCATCATCAAACGTTCTCTGGTCCGAACCTAAACACACAATGAGTTAAACGACACGATCATTTGGCTCTTAAGTCAGTGTTTTGCAAAAGAAGAACATAACAGTCCACTTTGTGCTCTGACCTGGAGACTCAATCGGTGCCTCCGTCTTCCCCTGGGCCGCCTGGTAGTGAAGCAGATGGGACCACAGAGCAGACTTCCCCTGTCCAGGATAAACAGACGATACAAGTCTATCATTATTCAACCTGTTCATAATGCCATGTCTGTGTGCTCATGTGTGCAATGTGAACTTGTTTATGTCTGTAAGGCATGATAAATCATGTTGGTGCGTGTGTGTGTGTCTGACCTGTTTTAGCTGCAGACCGTGGCCCCAGGTTCTTTCCAGTAGGTCACACAGACCGTGGATGAGTGTGTTTTCCTGCAGGCCTGTAATGTTGGCTTCTCCCTGACCGAGTTCCACACTTTCCTTCCCCATTCGCTCCATCAGCATCCGTTTGGTCTACAAAGCCAGAGAACATTTTATAGGACTGAACGGTGATTTAGGAAACCAGAGAACGCAGTCACCACTCGGGAAGACCTCTGACCTTCAAACGGCACTCGCTCAGCAGCCCATCAACAAACTCTCGATGAGTCTGCGTAACAGCTTGAGGCGACAGGTCGAGGAGCTTGGACTGACGGAGGTTTTTTCTTGCATATGTGTGCTTCTGTTAAATAAACAAGAGATAATAAATAAGAGCCCTGTATCTATATTTGTACTTCTATGTGGGTCTGCATGTGAATTTACCAAAGAAATTACCTGTGTCTGTTCATTGTCCACTCCTGAGTGTTCGTTCACTGTTGATTTCTTGGGGTCAGTTCTGCGTGATGCTGTCACACGACCGGACCATCTGTTCACCCAAACAACAAAGCAAAACTAAATCTGTTTTCTGTATTCCAGAGGTCGTTACATTTATCATTAATATCTCATTCATTTAAGCTGAATGACAGCAGAAAACAGTCTCACTTGTTGGTGCTTTGTCCCTGCGCCAGCACGTCAGCTTGCAGTTTGGGGAAGTAGCCCGGCTGGTGACGACCCTGGCCAATTCTCATGTCCAGCAGGTGGGGGTGTATGGCTGTGTGGTCAGCCTTCATTAGCCTGCGCTCAATGGCCTGAGCTGCAGAGGCAAACACAAAAATGGCTGTAATCCAATGCAGCTATTTACTGTAGATGACATGAGTCACGGTGAGTCATGAAAGGGACGATAGAGACATTTCCATACTACGTTTGTTTAGTAATAAGGAGATTATAAAGAAGACAATCTATACTAACATACAGTGCAGCATTAGTTAGTCATGTTACTAACAATATGACTGAATTAAATAGAGCAACATCTGCAAGCACAATAGAGATAATGAGAATGTATTTTAATACGAGGTGTAAATGCATGCAAATGAGTCCATCCTGAGTATGCAACTTTCCATCAGTGCATAAAGATTGGAAGTGGACTTTTAGGGAAGCAGGAAACATGTAGTGTCCATCAAGTAAACTTTATAAATTTAAAAATGTGTATATTTTTTAATGAGGGTGGAGAAGAAGTCAACTTAAATCTTTTTTGACAATCATTTAACTTTTCTTTGTAGAAAAAAAAACATATTAAACTCAATTTACTATTTAATGCAGAGTATTTTTTTTATTATGTTTCATAACATGACCGAAGGGGGTTTTAAGTGTTCCTACAAATTTAACCAAAATCTTTCTTTCTAAGATATAACCCAAAACACATGAGCGGACGGTGCCAGATTTGCAAATTTCATACAAAGTCTGGCCTCACTTTAAATAACATTTTAGTCGATCCACTAATAGGCATTATCTAAATATTCAAATGCCCTGATGTTGCCCCCTAACATAAGACAGATGTCACTGTTTCATGTTTTATCTTACATCTTACATCTTACAAGAATAGAGAATTTATCTTGCGGCAATATGTGTGATAACGTAGGAGAGGAATTTATTTTATTCTCGTCTCTATGTGAACTCCTTCACATTACCTGACTCAAACAGCGAGGTGCATTTCCTGTAGCGACAGTTACGGGATTCTTCGTCATCTGTATCATACAGCCGCTCTCTCTCCAAACGGCTGTCAAACAGCTGCTGCATGGGCTCCCTGTCAGCCCACCGAGATATCACCTTCCCATCCACAAACGAAGAAAACATGGAGGTCTCCAGGAAGCGGGACAAGAAGGTCAAGTGGGAGACAGGCTGAACTGAGAGGAAGGAACCCTGAAACAACAAAACCACTATCAACACACTCAAAGAGATAACATTCTAGATATCATTTTTCATAAACACAGAGGAAACATCATATCAGAACAGAGAACTAGAGGGAGAGCTACAGTAGGCACTAGCTTTTGTAACTCAAGTGGTCTGAGAGGAAAAGAGACTCCTGAACGTCATCTTGGCTCCGTTTACAGGCTTTAGAAAACTGTAAAGCAGCTGTAACGACCAATCAAGAATCTGTCATCTCCACTGCACAGAAAGCATCGCATCTACCATTTTTATATTTGGACAGAGAGGATAGAGCTGCAGAACGAAGGTGTGTATTTTCAAATTCTAGCATTTTCCCCCTGATTTCTGCCTACTGCAGCTTTGATAGAAAGTATGAAATGATTTGTGCACTGCCATATTTTCAAGTACCTTGTCAAAACTGAATGTCCCCTCTCGGTTGCTCAACCACGAGTCCAAATCAAGAGCGCTGTGGATGACAAACTCCTCATACCTGCCAAACATGGCAGCAAACCTCCCAGCAAACACTTCCCTCAGCTGAATGTTGAGCTTTGCAGCCTTCAGCTCATCGTCCTCCTCCTCAAACACATGTCCTAGTGTCTTCCCTCCATCTGACATTTTTCCTCCTCCGCATCGCCGCGCCAGAGCTTGCAGCCTCTCCAGCACGGCCAACTCCTCGCCTCCAAGGTTCCCGTTCCTTCTGTCCTCCATCAGATCCTCCAGGACGAGGCTGCTCATGCGAGGGGAGGGAGTGGTAGCAGGCTTCGTGATCACACCGCCTTGTGGAGGGATCCCAAAACGCAACAGTATCTCGCTCAGTTCCTGGATTAGTTCCACCTGGTCCGGAAACGCAGGAAGGTCCTCGGGGGCTTCGACACAGTGGTTGTCAATGTCCACAAAACACAGGTTTGCCTGAGCAGAAGTAAGAGACAAACAAAACATTTTATTGTAGGCAGCACTTACAGAACACTTTGAACGGACTCCTGCATCAGATAATCATAATAGGTTTAACCAGTCACAATATTCAGTCTCATGTAGACAAAGAAGCTGAGCTTTAACATCACTGGAGCAAGGGCAAAACATCCAATTAAGATCAGAGATGAAGATTTATATTTCAATAACAGATTCTTGGCGTTTCACCGCAATAATCCCTCAGAGGATATTAACGTGTGAAGGAAGGATTATCTAATGATTACTGCTATCACTGCAACTGTGGAAACCTGCAATTAGACGGGAAACATGTTCACAATGGAAATCAAATAAGAAAACTGTGGGGAAAATGTGCCCCCGAAGCTGTTGCTGTGCGATGCATAACAGAAAAAGTACAAAAAAAAAAAAACTGCCTCTGTAAGCTGCAGTAGTGCTCAGCCCAGTCAGCAGCAACACAACCTTCAACACTGACCTCTAACAGTCAATTTATAGCCTCAGGGGAAACTTGGGAGATGCACTCTGGAGTGGACAGTTACATCCTCTTTACTCTGACGGTCAATTCTGTGCTGCTTCATCATCCTAGTTGATGTCCTCATGTCCTAGTTGAGGTGTATTTTCATCATTTCTTTAACCCAAAAAAGAAATGTGCAGGAGGAGAGGAGGCAAAGTAGTGGCTTCACTAATATATTTAAAAGGTCGGATTAACTTATTCTGTAGATTCACAGCCTGCACAAAAACATTTCCTCATTATTTGATTAAGGACAAATAATGAGGACAACAAGCACTCAGGGTTTTCTCTGCGTATTAATAAGTAATGACGAAGACCACTCAAATGGCCGCCTACGTCAAACTCTGCCCGAAGAAAAGAAACAAAACACTTCCCCATGCGGAAATGTAACTGACGACATATATACCCCTATGTTTCAAGAGTGATAAGGTGATATATTATTATCTCATGCATGCATCCTCTGCATATCTGAAGATGTAAGTTGATAACAAATATGAAATAACCATAGTATAATTTGAACATGTACATACATTTTAAACATGTTTTTATAAGAGCTAGACATATATGTCGACACAAGAAATTGTTCTAATTTCTAAGAGATTTCATATAGTCTATACATATATGTTTTCACTTCATATGTACATATATGGAAATATATACGTACATGTTCATATCATACATGATGACTTGCGATTAATACATACAAACACAAGAAACAACTGGTGATTGTTAATTCTCAGTAATTTTTCAGCGAGGACCATTGTTCTGGATCTCTCATGCTCTGTGTTTTTGCTTTCATCCCCCTCGAGCTGTCTTTCTACTGCCTTCTTTCTGGGGCAGAGAGACTTCAAAGTCGCTTCAGTGAGATAGCAATGCAGCATAAAGTGAAGGACTGGGTTTGTGGAAGGAGGAGGAGGGGGGGGGGGGAGTGCAGCTCTGAGAAAATGTACAGACTCTGCTCACCAGGGCTGAAGCAAAGAGCAAACTGTCACGCACGCAACAGAGCACCGCAAATGGTTGAGGAATGCTTCATTTTAACAAAACATCTTTATGTTTATCTTTCCAGACGAGAATTTACTGAAATGCCTAGATTCTGAAATTATGACATGTCATGTGTTTCGTGCCGCACCTCATGCGGTAGGTGGAGGGAGGATCGTTGAGCTCCGTCTCTGTGCTGGATCCCCATCAGGAACGGCACAGGCGCATCGAGGAGGTGATGGATGGGAGCAGAAACGAGTGGCAGGTAGATGTGCTGCCACTGGAATGGGAATAGCAAAGTGGTGACGCCCTCCGCCACTGTCATAAGTCGCTGGTAGTCTGATGAGATGAGAAAGGTGAGGGAGAGAAATGGGACACGAAGAGAAACCATATTTTTATTCACCATTTAAATTATCTGTCTACTCTCCTTATGAAGCTACTTCATTCATATTTCTGTTCACATGCTACAAAACACAGCGCGGTTGATTACTAAGAGCATCTCCTCATTGCTAAATGAAAATGTTTGCCCACAAGTCCATCTGCCATGTTGTTACTGTACGTTACATCATGTGTTGAATCATGTATAAAAGTGCTGCACTGGTCAGCTCACAGATGTTAGTGATGTTACAACCCTTATATGTGCTGTTTAATTCTACAAAGTATTCTAAGTCTTAGGTTCTGTCGCTAAAGCCCCGACTGAAGTATGATGCTCCTTCTGCCTGGAATCAGATGCAAACTTACCTGAATCTGCTCCCATTAGATGTATTTAAAAGTATTTTTTTGACTTGAGGTCATGCAAAACTGGTTGTAGATGTTTTGACTGATTCTTACTTATATTGATGATTTGTGAAGAATATTTGTTGAATACTTTTGATATTTCATGATTCATTTTCAAGTAAATTGATATGTGTATGTCTGCAAGCCTGTCTGAAACCTCGTTAACTTGTAAAAGAGATTTTTAATCTCAGTAAGATTTTTCCTGGTTAAATAAAGATAATACGTGTCAAAAAAAAATGTGCAAAGCTACACGTTCACAGTAAACATGGTGGAAGTAGGTCACAAAATGCAGACTGGCCTAGTTAATGGAAATGTCTAGATGTAACTGCTGTAGCATCGTACTGTGCAATTTTTGCAGTAAGGAATTAATTCATTCATTTCAATTTCCAAAACATTTCTGATTTGTTTTATTAAATCAATTATGCATTAGGCTTCTTGGTCGTTATGACTGTTATTGCAAATGAACCATGGAAAAATGTTGTTTTTACAATGTCTATATATTCATTGATTCACTCATCTACCACAATCCATTTAAATTGAAATATTTTAAATACTTCTCATGGCAGATATTGACATATGTGATTAATTCAGATTAATCACAAAGCATGTCATTAATTAGATTAATTTTGCAATCACTTGGTATCCCCAATAAAAGGCAAATCTTTTAATATCATTCTAAATAACAATATCCTCTTCCTTCAATTCTGTTTACTTTGCTGGGATCTTGTTTTCAATGAGATAATCAACAAATGCTGCTGATGGTTGAGAAAATTTCCTGTTTTGAGTGTCATTTCTGTTGATGAATGCTGATGAACGAATAAGGAGCTCACCTTGAGAGTAGAGCAGGACTTGTGTCTCCAGAAGTGCACAGGTGAGTAGTTGCACCATGTTGTCCACACCCAGCAGGGAGAACGCCTCTCCGAGTGGGAACTCCCCCAGCGGAAGCTCACCTGGTCCAGGCCGCTGGCACAGGATGGGCCCCTGCACCCCGTGAAACCTCAGCGACCTGCCGGGGGGAGGCAGCGGCACCTCGTACAGGATGTTGTGGATGTAGCTCTCCAGAGGGAGAGGCGGGGCTGTGTGAGATGTGACCGCCTGGTGCAGCTGAGACAAGAACTGTCGAGCGGCTTGAAGGAAGGGGAGAGGTGTCAGGAGGCAGAGGGCTTTGGACACATACAGGGTGTCGCGTGCCGCATCGAAGGAACCTGCACAGCCGAGGCAGGGGGAAACCCCGGCCAGGGACTCGGCGTCTGACTCATCCAAGCTGCTCACGAGCGAGTCCATGCTGGAGGTGGAGGGTGAGGAGGCAGATGAAGAAGCAGAAGAAGAAGGTGAGGAAGCAGACGATGACGACTGGCGCTCCACTTGGTGCATCTGGTAGAGAGTCTGCATGGCAGTGATGATCTGAGGACTGGTCACCTCCTCATAGAAAGTGTGGACAAAGCCGTAGGAACGTGTGCCGTCATCGAAAACAATTGTGAATGAGTGGAACTGAGGATCAAGTCTGTCTGCTTGAGTGCGGAAGGAAAGACCCCTCGGCATACAGAGCTGAGGAGAAAAAATGAGGAGGAAGAACGAGAGGCGAAAATAAGATTTAAGAGGTAGAAACAGAAAGGAAACACTTAAATGCACAGTATGTCATTTCTACTGCTAGCTGCTAGGGGTCTCTCAATCAAAACAATAGCAAAAGACACAGTAGTAGATGGCGATGTGAAGTAGAGTGGGATCATGGGAGTTGTTGTTTTCACCACTACTGCCAATGAAAATCTGCTGTGACTCAGGCAGGAATCATGTTTAC
>JAPQRN010000022.1:8615976-8643094 GCA_037367275.1 Coranthus polyacanthus
CCCCCCCCCCCCCCCCCCCCCCCCCCCCCCCCCCCCCCCCCCCCCCCCCCCCCCCCCCCCCCCCCCCCCCCCCAAACAACCTAGCAGGTACATATTTTATCTTTTCAGAAGTCATGATTGATTTAACAAAATAAAAAGGTTATTTTGTTTGTTCCAGTAAGAGAAACATCCAACTTCTTGATGCATTATTGAGGACTGGGGCTGTAGTACATCCATTCGTTGGTGTCTCCAAGGCATGCAAAGGTGTGTGGCTAAAAACCTCTTCAGCTCTCAAGTCATGTGTCAGAGGGGTAGCAGATTTGTTCATGCTTCGCAGGTCATAACGACACATTCTCTAGAAAAAAATTTGGCAGTGGGTTTGGGTTCAGAAATTTCACCTGGAACACATCTTCGGAGAAACAGAATTAAGTTCTCAGAAGAAAGGGCACTGTGGATTCTTTGAAGGAAAGGAGTCTTTGGCAATGAGAAGAAAACAAGGAAATGTGTTTTTGCACTCTACTAAATAAATGGTTGCTTGGTATTTAATCCTCATTGCTTAAGGATTTAAGAATAGGAAAATGGAGGGTAGCTGGTAAGGTAGTACATATATAATTTAGTAATGTGTGGCTATGATATTGATCTATGGAATATTGAAGGTATGGAGATTATGGGACTGTAAACTGAATATCCACATGAGACTAGAGAGTGTGCTCCTCTATAAGATTAATGTCAACTGATTCACAGGGTTAACTGGGAAGGGTGAGTTTGACGGCTTTGGCAAATATATGGAAGCATAAGCTGTGCATGGATCAAGAAGAGTGCAGAGAGGGAGGACTATGTCAAGACACGGGCCACTTGGGCTTGAATCTCTCCATCAGGGTGTGAAAGCAGCTGGACCAGTCTGCTGTGGAGCTGAGAGGACTCGTCTAACATGACCCGAAAGAGGCAATCCTGCTTCCGCCGCAGTTCTTCAGCCACCTGGGCAGAGGGCCTCCAGGCCTTTAAGTTCCCAGTAAATGTCAACAGACGCAAAAGCACTGCAGGGGCTGTTCTGGCATCAAACAGCAGTAAAACAGAAGCTGGTGCCTAGGACAAAAGTGTACACAAGAACAACTTAAAATGAGTGTCTGTCATCACCAGAACTAGCCATTTGGTGGCAGATGATGATGATTGAGTTAGAGCAGAAAGCAAAGTTGCATATGTACAGTTCTGTCTTTTTGCTACTTTGTAGCTGATCATTAAATCTAAAGTAGTAACGGGCCAGTTCATAGAGTTAAGATTCTACTCTATAATACTGTCTTAAACTATAGTCATTCAAATGTTTTGCTTCATGTAGTTCTAGTTTTTCAGCTTTTAACATGCGTACCTACATGTTAAAAGTTGATTTAGAGAAATATTGGACAGTGGTTGCTATAATTAGCTGTGACTACAAAAAACATTTGGATTATGCAGTGTTTTTTTGCTGTTTTGATGAAATCTCATGTAAAGACATGTAAACACTTAACTTACAACAGGATGATCTGATTCTGATAGTCTGATAAATATCATCCATTTAGTCTTACCTGAGCTTGAACAATGTCATCCATCATGTCTGGATTAGATGACAAATTCACAAGGACTTTCAAAGCCTGAACCTGGAACAAAAAAATAAGATGTTTAGCATTCACATCCATCTCAGTGTCATCTGTTTCCAAACTTGTGTGTCATATATTGGTATTTTGATATGAATGCCGACGTAAGAAAAAAATAAGAAATTGACAACTTCTTCTCAAGTGATCAACCCAGTACAAGGTACTAACCTGTAACACTTCATTGCTCACAACAAGCAGAGAAAGTAAAAGTGTAATGGATTCCTTCAGCAAGTGTTGGTGTTCGTCTGTGACTGAAAGGTTTGTGAGCAGCCTGAGAGCACAAAGTTGAAGTTCAGAATTCACTGGTGAGGTCTCAATCAGCTCCAGCACTTGTGGCACATAAACCTGTAAAACAAGATGCATTTTAATAAAATGTAGTGTACATCTGTAGTCGTGAATACAAAACGGTAGAGAGCAGAGGACACTACTTATGCTCAGTTACAGTTTACATATTAATTGCTACGCAGGAAATTTCAGGTGACAACATACCTTTATTTGATCCTGGTTTGGGATGTTCATGCACAGATTATTTAAAGCATTCAGAGTCTGCACTCTGACCTCTGCAGCGGGATCAGAAAGGAAACCAGCTATGACAGGAATCCCTTCGAACTCCCGTATTAGATTCTGGAGGATCGATGAGAGCAGGACAAAAAGGTGTAATGTGACAAGTAAAATGCTTTGTCACAAGTTGTAAAGCCTGTTAAATATACACAACTTTGAGGCAGATAATTAACAAAATGAAACAAATACATAACTTAATAATTCGGCTTGCAAACTTGCAAAAATATGATTCAGATTCTTGTTTGGTAATAAAGCACTCTGTATTAACATTTACCGTACCTGATTCACAGTGAAGGCAGAAGCATTTCCTAAAGTAAGTAGGATGCGACATCTGTCAGATTGACTGTTGCTGGTCTGCAGACATGACAGCAGCATTTTCAAGTGCTGTGGCTCTAAGCTGCCTGGAGACTGCAGGGTAACGTCTGCAGCGAAACAAAGTAAAACGTCAAATAATAAATGAATGTTTGTAAAAAACAATATGACCAATTTTTATCCCAGCGGTTATTACTGCTGGCAGAGAAAAGCTGCACTGTTTAATCAAGGTCCTGTTGTGACCACATTTAGAGCATTAAGCTTTTAATCACAGAATAGAGAAATTCTTAAGTTATTTCATCTACTAAAACAGTAATATGGGCTCAAATTACAGTCTGATCTACTCCCTTTCAGGACCTACAGCAGAGATGAATTAGATTCTGCTTTGGATTGTCAATGTTGAGTCAAATTCAGGTGTAAAGACAGGTCAAAATTCATACTCATAACATAATGGAAATGAGTTTTACAAGTAGTTTTCTGCTTTGTCGTCTCTTCACATGGGTTTACAAAAGCAGTTGTTTTCACTAACATTTGTTCAAATCACAATTAAAAGAAATCAAATAATTACAGATCGTTTCTACTCATGCACTGACTCGAACTTTTGCTTGTTTGTAAAATTTAGTTTTCAAGCTCAAAACCTTATTCATACTAATTTGAGCTCATACAGTAAGACATAAGTTGTGATGTACTGTAGGTTTTGTACAGTGCTTTGCGGTGCTTACCTGATGCAACATCCACACTCTCTGTGTTAACAGGTCGGACGCAGACAACGTCCAGTCCAGACACTTTGGCCAACAGGCTGCCCGGCTGAAGGCTAACTTCACCGGGATGACTACCCCGCACAACAGGGCTTTCACTGGCTGCGCCCTTCTTGTTTTTCTTGAAACTTCCTCCGCTTATAAGTTTATAAAGCCCGTAAGAGGCTCCAGCTCCGGCAACTATTCCTAGCAACGCTTTCATGTTGCCGAGCCTGGGAGTAATGCTACCATCGCCCATGCTGCTATGTCTTTAGCTAGCTAGCTCTGCAAGCTAGGTAAGGTTAAACGCTGTCAGTACAGTCTCAACTTTCCAGCTAACTTCCCCGTTTCATTAGTCAGCTAGCACGGGCGACAATCAAATGAAAGCACTACAAACCCCATCCAAACTAATTTTGACAGCTTCATTATTCTGCAAACTGGATAAGTTGACAAGCTACAGTTGTCAACAATGTTCTGTGGCGTTGTTCCGGGTATCTGACGCCTAGGGCCGACCAAATGTTTCGCTGTGTTGATAGCGTTGATTGTTTAACTATACACACAATTCTAACCACGTGTTTGAATCATATACTTAGAGTAGACACAAGAAGCTTAAGGTAACATAAAAAAGTTGTTAAACGGCGGTCAAGTGGGTCCAAATTCGCAACTTTGAATTGTCAAGGAACATCAAAACCCAGCTGCATTAGTTGTCCAACACTAATTACTTAAGTTTTACATGCGTCGTTACCTAGCAACGCTTAGTTTCCAAATAGAGATGGAGAGTACCAAGCTAAATCTGATCTTAACTCATCTAACCTGGTGATATAGTTCGTTTGATGTAACTAGCTACATAGTATTTAAGTTTGCAGATGTGTCAAAAGCAAAGTATGGATGTACCAAACGCAAAGCCTACTCTGACAGGGTTCAGGATGAAACACTGCCTGCCACAGTTATGTAAGGTAGGTTAAATGTGTAGAAAGGGACATACAGGTTAGCGCTGCGGATAGCGTGAGGTTTTAAATCCGCTCTTCGGTAATTTGTAGTTTTGTTTGGGTTTTTTTAAAATTGTTTGACAATATTTGACGTTTTTGTTTCTAGGCTCTGCTGACAGCTTCGTCCCTGTATTGTCCCAGTGACCCGATACAGTTTCTGAAAGACAGACTAATGGTCTTCCAGGGACATGATAATCTGCAGGATGTGGACTGGTATGTGGACCCTCCTCTGGTTTGAGACTGTCTTTGAGATGGACACTTGGTGGCTCACTTTCTCAAGTTTTCTTTTAGGCTACTCATGAGTGTAACTATACACGGTCATGAGTGGACTACCAAAACTCAAAGGCAATCCTTTTCATTGAATTGCAGCTCTAATCTGAGAGGACAAAAAAAAAAAAATGTTTTAAGGAGTTTTCAAACCTAGAGTGCAGTACCGTTACAGCTCGTGTACCCTACTGTAAATTCACAGTTTAATTATTTTTAAGTTAAAGAACACTGATAACTGTACCATGCACATTAGGGTTTTTAATTCAGTAAATAATAAATGTATGCACTTTCCCCGTGAGGTATTTTGTATATTGACACATTAACCAAATTATTCAGACACAAATTAGCTAACTTGATATAATCTTTAATAGCAGGTGTTTTGTTTTAGGCACAAGTTTGTTGAAGATGCAGAACAGCGCTCAGCAACAAGCTCTCGGATACAAAAGACTGTGGATACTGCCTACATGGACGCAGATGACCCCGAGGTTTAATGTGTTTCATTAAAGCCCATGCCACCAAGATTTTCTGAACTACTTGTTCATGCTTATTTTGGGTTTACAATGTTTCTTTCCAGGCATCCTTTTCTCTGCTAGAGAAGGCCTGCTCCTGTTACAGGAAACGTTTAGCCAGCTCTTCCTTCAGGTAGGTTGTTTAATGAACTGGTCTTTTGGACTGAGTACATGTGTTCCTAATAACATTTTACATTAGCGTTATCGGAAATATCAAAACACGCAAGTCAAAACAACTTTTCATCGCATATTTGAGCTGATTATAGCTTTCCTGACTTGTGAGATTAGAAATCTGAAACACATGATTGATATGGTTATCCCATGTAACAAAACACCTTTATTGATTAGAGTGGCTGTGTTTTGTGAGGAACAGCAGGAATTGAGATCGTTTTCCCCAGTTAAAGATGACAACAAATCCTTCTGAGGAAAAAAAAAGAACAAAATTGTGAATTCCTCAGGCTTACTGTCAGTTTTCAGTTGATAATTAGGTTTTCACCATATGTATACTTACCCTTATTTACTAGATTACCATCTGTCAGTCAGTGACTTGACCTGCAATCAAAAAACACATCTACATTATTTCAGTCACATTTTCAGCTATTTTATTGGTGTAATCTTACTTATAGCCCCAACGTAATCTTTAACAAATTTTTTTTACTGAAACGGTTTTTAAATGTAAAAACGTTTATGTAGGATCCACATATAATACATATGCAGAAATGAAGGACAAATTCACAACTTCTAATTTTGACATGCGATAAATCATCATAGTTTTACATTTAAAAAAAAAAAAAGGGATAGAAAAAAGTGTGCTTCTCAAGCAAAAATGTGTCATTTTTTCTTTACTCACTGTTCATGTTCATCTACAGTACATTGTGCAATGTAATGTATGTCGTCTTGGAGCAGGTTTCCGCTGGTTTTTAAATGGTCTTACGTTCAGTCAGCTGATATGTGGTGTGTAACGGGTCTTTGATAAAGATGTTTTGCCCCTTACGTAGCTTCTTCTGTATTTGATTTTATACATGTTTGCAAGCGGTGGTGGCATATTGGGATTCATTTGAAGAGATGGCTTTATTGTGTGGCCTCTATTTCTCCAGAAGACTCCGTTCAGGGAAGCAGGCATCAGTTTTGGCAGTTGGTAGGCCATTATGCTGGGCTTCTCATTCATGTTAGCTGGATGCTTCCATATAGAAGATGGCATAAAAGTCTTCCTGGCACCATTTATATCATATATACCAGGTATAACCCTATTGGCGATTGTATTCTGGGTTTCAAAGTTCTTGAACAAGACTTGATTGCCACCGAATCCTAAAAATGCTCTCTTTGAGTCTGAGGTTGGAGCAAAGTTAGTCAGACTGTTGAAATCCAAATGACCTTCACTGACGGGAGATAAGGGTCCTTGCTGTTTTGAATGGAAGACACTTGAAATAAGGTGTGGAGTATAGTGCTTGTTAATCCTGTATATTGGCCCCTGATTGGCAGAGATTAGGTTCAGATTAGAGAGAACAGAAGGACGATTAACGCCGACTCTGTTGTCTCTATAGTGGCCTTCATGTCTGCCTGAACCATGAGGAGAACTGGATGGTTTCAGTGTTAATAGGTGGGATCTGACTGGCTGCTTTCTGCTAAAAGCTTGATTCTGGACTTCATTAGGGCTACTTGTTTGGACATCCACATGACCGTAACTCCTCTGGGTATCAGAGCCAGTAGTTACAGGAAGGTGCACAGCTGTGGGTTGATGTATTTGAGCTGATGAGGCTGGTCTTTCCCCATGTTTGACCAGTTGTTCTGGGATGTAGAATTTACCTCTTGGTGCACTCCTATACAAACTTTTTCCATAAAAATTCAGAGGCATGTTTTGTGGAGACACATCAGCTGGAGTTATTCTTCCTAGCTCCTCGAAGTCCCCTGATGGTTTTTGAAATCCTTAAAAAAAAAAAAAAAAAAAAATCTTTACTGTGAGAAGTACTTTTGGCTGCAAGCACTGCAATTCAGATTTATTGTGCAGATCTGTTTACTTTTTCTTTTAAATATGGCCATTACCAGATCCTGAACTGACCCAAATGCACAAACGAGCAATAACAGTGTTTACAGTTTCATTGGAAAAAAATGTAAAACATTTGGGCCACTTTGGCCTGCAGTGTGAACATATTCATATTGTATGTTTTACCTGGGTAGTAGTGGAGATCCTGAGATGTTTTGCTCGCAGCCACATGGCCTCTTTGAGAGAAATCCCCAACAGAGAATGGACTGAAGGGAAATGGTTTTTGTTCAAAGAGCTTGTATATTGTTGACAGGGGATCTTCATTGTCCACATCAGAAGGACTTGTTGAAAGTTCAGGGTTTTCCCCAGGAATACCAGCATTGGCAAAATGTTCATAATGACTTAAAGCATGGTCTGTGGCTGCTAAATGAGGGCTTGGCTGGAGAGCAGGGACAGAGTCTTGGTTGTCATAAACACTAGCAGAACTGAGACTTGGAGCAGAGGCGACAGGATCAGAGAGGCTTTCAGTTGGCATTTGGTAGCGGTGTTCACTCTGCTCAAATGCTATATGCGTAGGTTCTTTCCAAACTTCATTTTCACTAGCTTCGTTATAAACAGATCCTTCTTCTACAGGATTAGACCTATATGTATTCGGCGCTTTCTTAACATTTTCAGCATTATAAGCCATCTCTTTTTCCATGGTTTCCCGTGCAGTTTGAAAATGTCTACTTGAGTCACTTCCTGGGATTAAGAAGCTATTCTTCAAGGAGTCTGTAAACTGTATTAAATGTCTGATTGTCGGGAAACTGATGCCTTCCACGCTTTTATTTTGTGTGTGCTTCTTCACGAAAAGGTTAAAGGGGTGCTGATAATCCAAACGTGCATGTTCATTTTTCTGCACTGAAGCAGAAGAAGGGGCAACTAAAATGTCATCTTCCCCATGCCCAGAGTCGGTTTTATTTTGCACCAGCGTCTCTTCACTCCGGCTCCAATGCCTCATAGCTTCCTGTGTGTCATCTCTTGAGTCACGGTTTATGTTCAAAGACGCTCCAGGATTAAGTTGGTTTGATATCCATGGATTTTCACTGAGAGAGTGGCCACGTGCACTAGTGTCACCTAAACAGGAAGTATATTGACATCACATATAAGTCACACGACTGAACATGACATTGAATAATACATTCTTACCTTGTTGAGGAGGAAAACAAAGGCCACCCAATAACAGTGTGAACAGCAAACACACCCTGAAAAACAGAAACATTTGAGTAAACTGTACCAGACTAAACACTGGCCAGTATTTATTTTTTTATTTTTTTACCCAAATGGAAGTGCCATAGCAGTGACTTCAACCACAGTGTCCACGTGCAGCAGAACGTTGATTGAAACCACCCCAGATCACAATCATTCTTCACTCCCTCGCGTTGCTTCTTTTCTTCCAGTTTAGAAAAGTTAAATTAAAACTTTTCAGATTCTGCTCACGCTGATTGCAATTAGGTGATTGTGGGCAGCTGGTGCTGTTTGAAAATCAACCTAATTAGACAAACACAGGTGGTGCATTTAGTCAGTGTGGCGCAACATGGTGGCTTAAACATTACTAAAAATCAATCCTGAAATTTGACTTGTAGATGATTAAAAACATCTGCTGCTGGATTCCTGATCATGTGTGAAAAAGACCTCTCATCAAAAATCAACACCTTAAACAAACGTTAAAATATAAGCGACCCAGATGTAAACATGAGCAGAAATTTGACCCATGTAAACGAAAGTCCGGCACATTTTCTATGGATCACTGTTAACAAGTGCATGTGCTCACAAGGTTATTCTATTTCACAGATCCTCTTTCACCTCGCCATTGTCAGTGCAGACTCCTGCATCGTTGTCCTCTTGTCCTGTCAGTCAGCCTCATTCAATGTCCAAATACAATTCTGTTCAGAAAATGTATTCAAGACAAGAAAATATTTAGATCTTGCTTATAAATATTTCTCATTACTGGTGTCACTGACTCACGTCCCGTCTTGTTAATACAGATTCTCGGTATCTCAGAGTGTGCACCTGTTCACTGAATTAATGATGAGCTCTGTTTGTTGGAGGGGGCAGGACGTGGAAGAGGTTCACCACGCAGAGAAAGAGAGATGCTATAGAGCTGGCTCAGAAGATGGACAAGTCCAAGAAGCATTTTGAGAAGAAGTGCCAACAAGTTGCGCTCTCCAAATGGCGGAGTTGGGTGAAATTACACAAGACGACTCAGGCTGGTAGGTGATCACTTCACATCCGTCTGAGTGAAAAATTAATCTTGACAATTTTTGCATTTACCTTGTGTGAAGTCACAATTTTTGAAGACTGTGTGTAGCCGGTGAAAACACACACAGTGGTTAAGAAACGCGTCCAACCTGGAAATCATTCCTGACAATCATTTTTTTCCTACTGTATACACCCACGGCCGTGACTCATTTTGTCCCAGTGCACCATTCTCCATTAAACTCTGAGACTTGAGTCTAATTTAAAAAGCTACAGGTCTTAAGAGTCAGTACAAACTAATGTTCCATAATTTTGACCATTTTCTGCTCTGTTATCAACATCCTTTTTTTTGCTCTAAAAGGGTAAAATGTCTTTTCAACCTAGCTGCCAGTGAGAAGCTTGAGAAGGTTTTCCATGCTGCTTTGCTTAAGCACATCATAGCTGCATGGTGTAAGGTTGCCATGGAGGCAAAGAAGACAAAAGAGTATTTTAAGGTATTTTATCTAATTAGAATTGTATTTTTTTTTAAATTAAAAACAGAATGAGCAACTTTATGTGTGATGTATTTGATTTCGATTGTTTGTATGAACTTCACATTGCAGAAGTTGGAGGTGGGTTTTGTTGAAATGAGCAGCGAAGAACACCAGCCTGGGGAAGAAGGTGACGATCTCTCAAAGCTCCCTCGTAGCGTCGCGCTGAAGGTAGATCCTTTGACAGCATTTAGTTTGTCACTCAGCCATATTTATTTTATACTTCATTAGTGTGATGAGTTCCCACACAGAGGTCTCTTCACTCTGTAGTCAGTGATGAGATCATGGCTGTTGCGTAAGACTTAAAATGGACTTTCCTGTAAACATTCTGCCACTCTCTCTGAGGCTGCTTGATTAAGTCAGTTGTGGCTCATTATGGCCTGTACACCTGTTATCCATTATACAAGATGTGTTTATGGGAAAACCTACCCTCATTCTATTGCTGGTTTTCCACATATTAATGATAATATTTCTGCATGTTATGTGTATGTATATGTTATGCAGTTATTGAACTGCTTTTATACATTTGGTCTAAATATGTTAAAAGAACAGTATGCATGTCATTTTACTGACTCTCCTCAGAATAGTATTAGAATAGTTATAGCCCTAGGCTTGTTTTTTTCACGTTTGCTGGCAACGTGGGTGCAGTATTGGCTTATTTCCTCTGGTGTTCTGTCCAGTATTTGTTCCGATAAATAGTGCTTCAGCATGACTATGTTTGGAGAAAGAAAAGGGATGCTTGTACACTTAAATCATACTGCCTTGCCTTGCCTCTGACATGGATACCCAAAGTTCCCATCGACATTGGCCAAGTATTTCTAAAGAGAGAGCCAATTCAATTACAATAACAATTAAAAATAGTTTGCACTAAAAATATTTAAGAAAACCTACAATCTTTACTTAAACAATACTCCTGATGCAGGCTGTCTGCAGGTTTCAACAAGTTAAATTTAAGGCTTTTCAAGACCATTACGAATGCAATTTTAGACCTGTTTCATATCCAATTACACTGGGGCTGGACTTTTGTGATGCTCCTGATGTGAATACAGAACAATATTGTGTGATGGCCGGCTTTATGTGGCAGTGGCTTTATGCTTTTCGGGCTCCAATGCGACTCTCATGCCTTTTACAAAGGCAAAGTTCCTAATTTGAGCACTTTCTCACATACAGTGCAGCAGGCTCCAACCAAGCACTAAAGTCAGATGAATTTTTTAACACCTGTCAAATTGTATATTTAAGACATCTTAAGGCCTATAACTCAAATTTAAAATTTTTTAAGGGCCTGCAGAAACCTTGAAATAGTATGTGTGCATAGAATTAAATGGTGGTAAAAAGGGATACTTTGATTTACTCTGATAATAGTCTAATGAATACTGAGCCAGTTCACACGTGCATCTTCATATGATGAAAAATGCTTCATTATCATTGTATTCCTCAGATCTTTCAATATCTACAGTTACGAGACTGGCTAAATTGTGCAGAGGTGTGTTGCACATGGAAAGCTCTAATCCAGTCAGGGACGCTATGGAGTCAGGTCTGTACTTTATGGTTGTTTTTGTTAATTCAAAGTAGTGTTAAAAGTTAGGTTGTACAGAGGTGTTAAATATTCTTTATGTCTGCTCCTGTTAGATCAATTTCTCTGTGGCGAAAGACTGGATAACAGACAACACAATGAAGCAGATTTTGAAGAACTACCGTCCATTTGTTATTCATCTCAACCTGCGTGGCTGCACGTCTCTAAAATGGCCCAGCTTGAAATTTATTAGTGAGTATTCAGGTTTTTGTGCCACATAAAATGGTTTTGCAATGCACAGATTTCATTTAAGTGGTGGTAATAATTAGTCAAAACAGTCAAAAGGTTAATAAATCTTATATTTTGATTAAAGAACACTGACAAAACACTCTCCATCTGATACAGACTTTTACAATTGGAAGGAAATGAAAGAAGGGAAAGCAAAGAGCCCTTTTTTTTAAACAGTCAAATTTAAGGTTACATTTTCACAAAAATCAGGACAGTCTGAAGATCTCGTATTTCTTTGGTTTTCTCAAGTGGCTCGGCTCAAGCTCCTCCTCCAGCTCTCCCTGAACTTCCAGAGGTGTGTTCCAAAGCTGGGGGTCCGTTTGGTCTTCATCTGTTCTGCCGTGCTGTCTGTCCTTAGGGCACGCTCTGTTGTAGGAATGCACGTACTCCTCCACTGTCTCACCCGTATGTTCAGGAGGGGAGCGACACAGCAGGCCAGAGTGCCTCACCACTGGGTGCAGACGCAGCCAGTACACCATGTAGTGGATGCTGGAAAAAATACCCCAAAATCACATTAATATTGTCTTGCATTTTCCTCAAGCGACATTTAATTTTACACACGTGAGCCGAAGAACCCACCTATAGTCACACACCCAGGGGTTTCCTCCTAGTTTTAGCTGTGACAGAAAGTATAGGTCTTCAAGAACCCCGTACTGGACAAAATGCAGGCTGTTGTCAGAAATGTCCAGCTCACGAAGGTGCAGGAGCCCCGACAGGGAAGCTAGGAGGTAAAGAAAGGAAGACATGCTTGTGCACAATGTATTTTTTTTTTTTAGCCCTTTTTCCCCCCCTTTCTCAACACCCATCGTCTGTACACTTTTATATTTAAATGCGACTGTTGTTCATTATTAACTAAGAAAAACAAAATCCAGTGGACGGGTCTAGCTGAGATAAGAATGAGCAGGCCTGGTTGAACTTGTGTCTGCATCATTTTAACAGAGTAATTATTGTGTGTAACCCTCTCAGCTTTCTCCAATATAAATAAAGCTAATGCTGTATACACAACCTGGCAGAATGCCCGCTGTCAAGGAAAAATGGGAAACAGAAGTCACCAGCAGTTGCGTAACACGTTTTAAACGTTTTGGCTGTCCGTATGTTCTCCATCAGCCAAAGAAAAACACAACTTTATCAGTTCAAGTACGTTCATTTTATAGGACATTCTAAGAGTTTGCCAGAATATTTACTTATGATTATTATTGCTGTGGAAATAATAATAACACAGTAACACACTGTACCTGTGTCAATGTGCTCCATGTTGTTATGGCTGAGGTTAAGGCTTCTGAGGCTCCTCGCTCCTTGGAAATCCCTGGCTTTAAGATGACGAATTGAATTATGGGACAGATCCAAATGAACAACATCCTCTGGAATACCTGTAGGCACCTCAGTTAGACCTACAGTAAAGATGGGGGAGGGGGTATTAAGAGCTTATTTATTTACATTTCTGGCAAAAATGTAACTCTGCTTCATTCACATGTCAAATTGTTCTTCAGATCTATGACATCTCATTACATTATGTTTACATTTCTTAATTCTGCAAGTGCAGCAGCCAAAAAATGGAGCAGAGACAGATTTTGATTTAGTCTATTTTTAGATGAAATGAACAGTTTTTTTTCCCTTAAATGTATTATGTATTAGTTTTGTTTAGGCAAAGTTTCCCAAGTTGTTTATAAGGTGACAACATATTTATAAAGTGCAATCAGTCAGAGGTTAGTCGGCAAGCAATGTTGCGCTGAATAAAAACACCTGCCAAACCAGACGTGCCTCTGCTAGTTTGTATCTGGCCTTGGAAATCGTTAAAGAAATGGGTGTTTAGTCATTCCAGGCATGCAGCAGTACATTTAATCATGAACGTACAAACCCTCTGACAAATCTGCTCTGCTCAAGACATATTTTTGCCAACCCCTCTGTTGCATAAGAAACATGCTGAATTTCTAAAAACATGGTGAGTCACAGAGTAAAGTACAATTAATCAAAGGTTTTTATAAAAATAACTGAACTTGGTAAACTTGCCTCGACTTCTGCAGTCCATCCGGACTTGGGGGAAAACGTATGTGTGGCAAGATGCGGTGGCATCTGGTTTGTTGCGAAATGGACTGGGTCCTGCAGGGGCTGTGGGAACTGTCTGGTCTGCCTGTGGGTTGCTGGTCTGGTCTCTCTCCTTACAGAGTAACTCTGGGTCGACCTGCTTTAACTTTCTACCCTTTAGCCAGATGGGCTCTGCACATCTATCAAAAAAAGGAGATGAGATATTTGAAGTAATGTCATTGAAAAGGAATCACTACTTCAAGACTCATTAATTGCTTGAAAGCCTGTCGAGTTTGAGCAATCAATCACACTCTGCTCTGTGCTTTAGATGTAATCAATCACCTGGCATGGTTTCCTAGGTTACGGTTGCTCGGGACTTGAAGGGTGCGTATAAGACTATCCATCGGGCAGAGACAGTTCCAGGGATTATCATATAGACGTAGGTAACGAAGGTTTGGCATGGGGATAAGGGTCTCCTCACTAAGTGTACTCAGGCGATTGTGCTGCAACAGCAAGGTTGTAAGGCGTGTCAGTCCCTGGAAGGCCCCGTCCTCCACCAAAGAGATCTGGTTCTGCTGCAGGTCCAGACTAATTAAACTCTCATACCCAGAGAAGGCCCCATCGCGTAGGACTTTGATGCGGTTGCGGGCTAGAAGCAGGTGCTTGGGCTCTTTGGACCAGGTCTGGGCGGTAGGAATGGAGTTGATGCGTTGGTCCTGACAGTCTACAAAGACTTCTCCTGATTCTGTGGACTCTGAGCATTTAGGGTCCACAGGCCTGAAAGGGCCAGACCTGCTGTGGCGCCCAGCACCTCTTACCCTGACAGAGATTAGAAACACATATCATGGCTTGTTACAGCCTGTCCAGAGTCATTAGAGTAAGTCAAAATTAGGCTGGACAGATAAGACTCATACCTGTCCCGTGTGAGTTTGTGCCTGGCTCCTTTGAAGCCTCTGCCTTTGCCTGGTTTTTTCATCTTGGCCGACGGGAGCAGCAACAGGAGGAGCAAGGAGACTAAGAGGAGGAAGGAGGACACGCGCATCCTGAGCTCTGCACAGATGGTCTTCTTTCAGTGAGGAAAGCTGGAGCCAAAGCAGAAGTTTGGGATGAAAGCTTATGAAAACAGAAGCGATGGGTCAAAGGTGAACTATGTTATTGTTGATGAAACACAGCTGCCTGTGGAAGAAGTGAAAGATAGTACGTTACATAACAGATGGGTCCAGTCCAAGAATGTATATACAGCTATGAAAAAAAATACTTATATAACATTTTACGATTTAGATTTAGAGCTGCCTGTAATGCTGAACTCGTTTTGTCTGCGCTGCAATATTTTAGGTGAATGCAGAAATCTTCAGGAGCTCAACATGTCAGAGTGTTCTAACATTACTGTAAGTAAAACATTAAGATACTGTTAATAATGTCTGAATGATAAAACAGTCCTGACTCCTGAATTTGGAGGAGCTGGATGATTTACAGTAATTTAGACATCAGCTTACCTGTGAGGGCCCAAAGAGCTCACTTTAAATGATACCAAATTAAAATAAAAATATTAAAATGTCCTGTCAGGGAAACTGTCCTATCATTGTGTATCTCAGTGAACATCTAGCACTAATGTCACAGAACACAGTAACGTCTCAATTGTTAAAATGTGCGTATAGTGTTTCATAATCTTCTATATCTTGCATAAAGAAACTGTAGTAACATTTGTCATTTCTATCTCTCTCCATGCTTTTCTAACAGGATATGATGGTTGAGAGAATCGTCGAGGGATGTCCCTGCCTGCTCTATTTGAATCTTTCTTGCACACTTGTAACAAACATAACTCTAAGAGAACTGTCCAGGTAAACCTCTAAAATGAAATGCACAGTGTGGTAGAAAATCAGTAATCTTTGTCACTAGTCATGTGCTTTATACTGCTTTCCAACTCATTTCCATGCGTATGATCAAAAGTTTTGTTTATATTACTTCTTTCTACTGGCCTGCTGCTTCTTAATTCCCAGAAATATCCACATTTCTACAGCCCACCGGTGGCTTGTATGTCATGTTTGAAAGCATTCTGGCCCATGCCTATGTACTGATGTAGAGGAGCAGATGTGGCATTCATAACATAACTGCTACACTGTATAATTACTCTGTTGAGAGATTTGGTTTTAGATCAACTCTTTCATTAGCTCATTAACTCATTGTAATTGGCTCTCTCATGAGTAGTGGTGTTATGTTGAGTATTCAGAAATATATTTTACAGTACAAAAATATGAAAAAGTAGAGTGGTTTAAATGACAATGCTTTCCCTACAGAACATGCACTCATCAAAACTGTTGGATTTGGTTAAAGACAACAAAAAAAAACAGTTTTCTGTAATCTACACAAAGTTTGAACATTAATAATCTGTCCTAAATTGTTATTTTAACTTATCTACCTATTGGTTTTGTACAGGAACCTTCTCAATCTTCAATACCTGAGTTTGGCTTACTGCTATAGATTCACAGATAAAGGTTTTCAGTACCTGACAACAGGAAAGGGCTGTCGCAGTCTCATCCACCTCGACCTGTCCGGCTGCACTCAGGTCAGTCGTACGCTCCTTTTAGTCCTTGTAGTAACTCCACTCAACTTCCAGTGTAACCACGTCACAGCTTTTTGTAATTGTTAAGCCCGCCTTGGATAAATGGAGTCACTCCTCTCTGTTGGCACATGTGAGTGTTTCTGTAGTTTCTGGCTCTACGCTGGTGAGTGTTCAGGGAGAATGAACGGAAACCTGAAAAGGAGGTTGTGTAAAAGGCAGCTGTGGCCAAATGGAGGGTTGGGTCTAATCAGCTCGGGCCCACCCACTCACCATGTGCACACTGCATAACACAACACATATGCACCGCAACATAAAACGCAATTCCCCCTGGGATTGTGCATTAGTTAAATTCCACATGTATGGTTTCACTTTATGGGGCCCTGACAGTATAAGCCAAGAGAATGATTCAGATTCCACTGCACACACATATTTTCCTCTCTCTCTCATCCTAGATGACAGTAAATGGGTTCAGGTATATTTCTGCTGGATGCCCCTCCCTCAAAGAGATTGTGATCAATGACATGCCCACCCTGTCAGATAACTGTATCTTGGTAAGTTGATTCTCTTCTCTCGGGTTCCATGCAGTGTCGGTATCACATCTGCTCTGCGTTCAACTGAGATACAGAGAAAAAGGAATGAATAAACAAATGATAATTTGATTTGTAAAATCACAAAGTATTTCTGCAATTTCTTTGCAGCACAGAAACTGTTTTTCTTTTAACAGGAACTGATTGCCAGATGTCATTGTCTGTCTGCGGTTTCTCTGTTGGATGCGCCTAATCTTTCCGATGTTGCTCTTAAAGCCATTACTGAAGTTGCCAAACTTAGGACTTTTAGCACAGAGGGTAAGGTCACTTTTCTTTCCGCAGACTTAATCTTCATATATTTATAAAAAACAAACAAAAAAAAAACATCCAGCTATTCTGTCTGTTCACACTTCATGTGTGCTTTAGGTAATAACCATTTTACAGATGCCAGCTGGAAGGCCCTGTGCAGCAGCTCCCCAGGCCTCCGCAGACTCCACGCTGCACAATGCCCCAGAATGACTGACTCCAGCCTCAGATCCTTGGGGACCCTCAAGAACCTGCAATACCTTGACATCTCACTGTGCAACAAGTGTGTGTTTGTCACTTCTGGAGTCAGTTGTATTGTATTGTATTGTATTGTATTGCATTGTATTGTATTGTATTGCGTGATGTAATGCGTTTACCGTTTCAATGTCAGTGTGAGCAATACAGGGATCCAGTACCTGACTGAAGGCTCCTCATCAGCCAAACTGCGAGAGCTGAATATCAGTCGCTGCAGTCACATCACTGACATGTCCGTCAAGAGGATTGCACAAAGGTATACACTATTGCACACTCACTCAAACATATCCTCCATATTTAAGTTTAGCTTTATCACAGAGCAGCCCTATTGTGTCCTTTTGATTGTGTATGGGCGTGTGCAAAATTTATCAGGTTGTGTAAACTTTACCATCTCAACTTGAGTTACTGTGAGAGACTGACTGACGTGGCTCTTGAGTGGCTGAGTGGCAGCTCTATCTGCTCACTCGACATCAGTGGTTGCAACATCCAGGATCAGGTACTGTTTGCATGTTAGTAAATAAATAAATGAAGAACTTTGTGGTGAACAGCCTGTAACTTGGTAATTGTATTTTTAGGGACTGGCTGCTCTGGAGAGAATTCACTTGAAGAAGTTAATTCTGGCCGAGTGCGTCTTTGTCACAGACATTGGCATAGAGGTACAACTCCACATCCAATGTTTAGACAAAGGGCCAGATGTGATATCTTTGTAACAGTTTACAATTTCAGTAGTTCTGCATTCATTTCCTTTCCCAGTGTTTGCAGAAACCCAAACAACTTTCTAGAAACGCATTTCTAATGAAAGTTTCACAGTTGTTTCTCTCGCTCTTACTGCTCTTACTTCTTGTAGACAGGGCTGGGTATCACTTAAAAATCTTGCTACTTACTGGTTCTAATATGTTGACTTCAATACTGGTTCCTTCATGGTTTTCTTTTTTCACTTTCCCATTTTAATAAAAAGAAAATTACATTAAACATTAGGGTAGAAATCGTAGTTTTATTTTTCAGTAGATTTGCATTTTTATACACTTGAAGCAGCTTTAAAACTTAAAAAAGTAAACATATTTACTTACATATCAACCGGAAGTTGTCTGTTAATATGCAGTTAATAAAAATGTATAAATGCCATTTTGGCTTTTTGCATGCACTGACGCTGATGAGATTTATTCCTTAAGCACTAAAGGTTGTAACCAAACAATATCAGACATTTTTTGATATGCGATAGTATCTAAGTAATTCAGTTTGTGCCACAGAAGTGTTGAAGTTTGGTATCCAGCCCTACTTGTAGATATAGTTTCCTTTTTCCCTCACGTTCTCCCATCATTGATATTTGTACAAATTCACATTTCATCAACCCATCTGTTCTCGTCTTCATTTATCATCTTTACAAGGACAGAAGCTCTGCAAAAATGCGAGAGATCTGGAACATGTAGACGTGTCTCACTGTGTAGCTCTGTCTGACCCGGCCATCAGAGCGGTTTCTTTTTACTGCAGAAGCCTTATCACACTGCGGATGTCAGGTTGTACCAAGGTACACACATGTGTACACACACGTACACGAACACGCACGCACGCACGCAGTTTTCAAAGTGAGCTGCATTCATCAGTTATTTGTGGGAGCATTTCTGTTTTTGTTTGCCCTGCCTCAGATGACAGACATGGCAGTTCAGTACCTGACAACCGGAGCTCAGTACCTGAGAGAGCTCGATGTGAGTGGATGTGTTCTCCTCACCGATCGCACTCTCCGCTACTTAGAAAGGATCTGTCCTCCGCTCTGCTCTATCACAATGGCCTGCTGCAGTGGCATTTCCAAGTAAGACACAAACATTAAAGAGTACTGCAAAGTTGTCACGCTGAAGTGGAAATTTTAATGACCCATGTGTGTTTGTTCCAGACTGGCTGCCTTAAAGCTGCAGCCACGTGTGGACTCCTGGGAGCACAGCAGTGATTACCCTCCCCATTGGTTTGGATATAATGGCCAAACAGTGCATCCAGTCACGAGACCCATCAAGACTGAGGACAGCGGGGAAGAGGAGGAGGAGCAAACAATAAAGACAAGAACAGCAAGTACAGAGAGGATAGAAAAACAACAAAACAGCTCATGATATTGTGTAACGAAAGCAAAGAAAAACAGGACACTCGGAAAATCACAACCATATTTTTTTTAGGATAGTTGTAAGCTTTAATTCAAAATATATCAAAAAGATATCAGAGAATTTAATCTTCAACAAAGAACATAGATAATCCACACAAAAATATTACATGTTCACAGTCAGTGCATGTTTAGTAATAAATAACCAGTAGTTCAAATCATGAATCACCGTACTCAGCTTCGACTTACTCTGCAGTTTTAAATTCTATTTTATGAACTCCTACTTGAGAAACTCATGCTATTTCTGTCAAGAGCTAAAGGCCTCTGACACGGCTCATCGCTTTTAGGTAACAGCAGTTACACAAACCACGGTCTGTCTGTTATATTTATAATATTAAGAAATAAATATGCAAAAGAGCCAGCTACAATGCACTTTAAATTTGAAATCACGTTGCTCAGAGTTCAACAGCCTGGCTTCAGTGCTTTGGATATATAACACATTTATTTATTTACTTTGGCCTGTCTATGGGGTGTCTGTATTTTAAAACATTTTTTTTTTACAATCTTGATATACCTTTTGTTTATGTAATACTGTAAGTGGGTGAATGTGTTGTATGCAGGACATTATTAAGTACAGAGACAGACTTTCTGCTCTAGTGAAATGAGCCTTAGTGGAGACAAGTACAGAAGCTCATTTGAAGAAATGATATGAAACACTTTGATTACATGGAAAAGGGGTAGCGTGAAAAATGTAGTTGAAGTTATTAGAGTTAGAGTGGGATTTCATAATTACAGAAGACTGATATTTAATCTTAATTTAACTGAGTTTAATGTAACACAAATGATTTTTTGTATAACTGTCATTGACACGGTATGCTCGTATTGTAATTTCAGCACATAACAGAATATTAAATACTGTAAATGGTACCGAATTTTCTCACTGCAAGTATATCCTGTGCATAAAGTTGACGCAGAAGTAAATTTACATTCTGTCTTGCTGTGTTTTTTTTTGTTTTTTTTCCCCTCTTTGCTTTACCCGATACAGAAATGAAACATTATAACTGTAGAAATCCTGTCATTTATAAGTCAGCCCCCCAGCCTCAGGGATTCAAACCAGCTTTGTGTCTTCAGCCTGACAGAGCCTCTGTTTGCCCGAGCTTTGACCCACTGATCCTGGTCAGGCTCTCCGTTTATAAAGCCTGACAGAAACAGAAGAGGAGAAATGAGGGAAACATGGGCGATCTGTCGAGTACGGAACGAAAGCTGAACCCCGTTTTGGATTCAGCCGATTGACTGACTGTAGTGTGATGCAATGATAAGTTATTGCTTACCAGTAACTGTGGTTTGGCCGTCAGCCGTGTTATTCTCTGCTCCACGCAGAACAACCTCTGGGCTGACGTCCACCGACGCTCCACAGAGCTCCACCCCTGCCCTTAAAGACGAGGGGACGCGCACACACACAGCTCCTAGATAAGATGGATAAGGGGTAACAGCGGTGGGTAAATGGATATGATCAATAAGATAAGAAAAGCGTACAGGAGGGAATGTCCGCGTCGTAAGGTGAATTCTTATACTATACTACGCGTTTACCTTCCTCACTAAGGATTTCAGCAGTGCCGCCATCTCCCACGTAGATATCTATGTCGCCGCTGTGAGAGGAAACCTTCAGGAAACTATTAGAACCATCTGTGAAACAAAAGAAGCCACAGGTGTTTTCTTTTACTGGACACTGACAGAGACCATACAATGGGCAAAGAATGAGCTTCCTTACCTATAACTGTATCTCCAGAGACATTCCTCACAGTGGCATTACCTTTTAATTGACAAAAGCGCAGGATCAGAATAGTCAAATACAACTGCCTGTCCATTTTTGTCGAGGCACTAAAGCTGTAATATATTATCAGCAGGAAAAGGGCCTGTCACAGTTTACATATCTTAAACCTGCATCACTGAAGTCAAGATAATTGTTTCCATGCATTTGTTTGAGAGGCTCATCTGTACACGAAACGAATTAAAATTCTACGTGAATGACTCATTTCTTTTCGCACTTCAAACTACAGTTCGACTTTGTGATCCAGTCTGCGCCTCCTTTTTTTTTTTTTTTTTTTACAACTAAGCATTTTATGGGTACCCCAAAACAAACAACAGGCTCGTCATTTGTGATTAATGGGAACCAAATGGTAGCCAGTGACAGGAATCTTATTTACCAAAGTGCTGCTTTGCAAGTCACGCTGGAGTAATGCAGCTGTGAGAAGTAACTGAAAATGAAAAAACAGGCCCAGAAACATATACTGATTGTTTGTTACAGATTAAATAAAAAAAAAAACTTTAGTATAACAGGTGTTAACTTTAGTTTTAACCAAAGTACAGGCTGCTGTACTTCATGTAGTACACTGGGTCGGCCATTACTCATACTGTTGGCATTTCAGCATCTGGACTGTCCTCTAACATACTGAGGTGCCCTTGAGTAAGACACAAAATCACAAATTGCCTCCAATGTGGGTGTGTTATGTGCAAGAAAAATCTAAATTACTCTACCAAATGAAAGTAAACAGAGGTCAAACTTTGACTTCACTCTGCTTTTATATATTTGGCGCTGACACAGATGTGCATAAAGTCGTGCTCTGCTGTAGTGTAGTCTATAGACGCTGCTCTCTGCTCACCGTGTACATGCCCCAGTTCTACTCTCCCAGAGCAGGACGAGACGCAGCTGGACTCCGCATAGATAGCTTTGACCTTCAAAGAGCCGTGTTCTGTTGAAACATTCATTTCGGTGCCCTGGAGCTTCTTCACATCCACCACCTGCAAACACACACAGAGTGATCACTGGATGGGGCCGGAGCCTGGTGAAGCATGATTAAAACACACAGGCATGGCCCCAAAAAAAAAAAATAGTACAACTTTTAACTCAGTGCTGCAGATGTATCGTGTGTGTTCAGGCAGCTGCTGCTGCCCCCTAATGACTGAGCGTCAGAGCATGAAGCATAAACATTGTGCTTACACTATCTCCACATGTGATGATGTCCACGTTGCCATGGATAGTGCCCAAACCTGTGACATGTCCTCCATTGGACTGCACCTGCACCCGATGACCCTGAGACACAACAAACAGGGAGACGACCTCGTTAGCCAGAAAGGTAAAGTAATATCCCAAGGTACTGACGTATCTCCAATTCTTTTTATTTTTAAACTGAGCATTGGTGAGACTTGTCATGCCATCACTCACCTTGACAGAGTTCAGTGTACAGTGTCCCTGCTCTATCTGCACTTTGCAGATGTCGGATTCCATTTTCCTCACTTGAACGTTGCCTTCTCCTTGAGTGGTAATAAAGAGATCTGGCAAAAAACACATTGTTGTTAGGAGATACTGTAACTTGCAATGAATCCCACGCCAACTGCTGAAATCATTTTTGACATTTTAAATCGCTGTAGAAATCCAATATTGGTCCTGATTTCGCCTCAGTCTTTCAGGAGTCACTCACTGCTTTTGATGGGTGCTGTCAGATCAATCGACACCCTGCTGTTGAACTTTTCAGCCGAGATCAGCAGCTCCCTGCTCTGATCGTCATACTGGACGTGACATCCATCCAGGCAGACCTCCTGATCCTGATCGGTGCCGGTTCCGTGGACTGCGATGAAGGCTCGGTCGGCTTCGGGGAAGGCATGCGGGTCCAGTGGGCGGACAGAGATGCTGCAGCCCAGCTGTGCCCGCACCGTGCTGAAGGGGCTCACGGCCAGAGCCCACTGCTTCAGCGGCTGCTTCGTATCTGTTTGTGTCGCAGACTTCACCCGGGCAGAGGTGGAGAAGGAGCGTGAAGTGTGCAGAGGACAGCAGAGGTCTGTCAAAGTCCTGGGACGAACCGCGAGGAACCCGACACATGAGCCCCGACCTGCTGCGCTCCAAAACATCTCTGTCACCTTCTGGTAAACGAGCTCATCCACACCACACACTGCTGAAGCTACAGCTCATAGACGGTCTATAATATAACTAGTGAATACACACACTACCGGACTAAGTAATACGGTGCCATTCAGTCAACATGGACCATGACAGAGACCATCAAAACGCTGTCAAGTTGTCTTTAGTTCGGACAACAAAAGACTTCCGGTCTGTGGTCATGCAGAATTTACACATTTCAAAATAAGATAATAGCCAAAAGCACAGAAAACTCACTCACATTGACTGTGTGTTTTGCACTTTCATGTTTTCAAATATAAAGCCCTTATTAAAGTGTAAAAGGATGTGGTTTAGCTTTTTTTTGCAATTCATTGTGGGCAAGTTATATTAAAAACAAGCTGTTGTAGGCCAAGGTAAAAAAAAAATATATTTATTTAATAATTATTATATTGTTAATAGTCACATCCTTTACTCAAGTAAAAGTAGTCCGCTTAGAAAATACTCCGCTACAAGTAAAAGTTTTGTCAAAACCATACTTGTGTACCTTTGTAAAAGTATGTGTAGGTGAAAGTATTATCAGCAAAACTACTTGAAAAGTGAAAAGTAAAAGTAGTTCCTGTCTGTGTTTTACTTTACTTTATACGTGATTTGTGATGTGTTTTTGATTTCATATTACTGCTGCGTGAATGTGTATGTTGCATTTTTCTGTACATAAGTACAAAATTTTTTAGACGTAAAAGTATTGACCGTCATCTATTAATCGTTTTCAACCCTTTTCATATCAGCTGGTATTTTGTTTTAGCGGTGCATATTGCCAACAGTTTTTTTCACTTAAAGCAAATCACTGACACGCTTCAAGCCTGGGATTTTTGGAGCCCCTGGAGACCAGATAAACCCTTTGCTGTGTTTTTCCAACTTTTTCCTCCCCACGTATTCCATCCAAGCATCTAGAAATGATCCTGTTTTTCATACTTTGGATACAAAAACTGCCCTGAACATTTCTCAGCCACCTATTAACACTAAAGTTTAATCCTCTAACGATGTCAGCTTTTATTCTGAAGGGAACTAATTTCCTTTAGTTCCGGTATTTGTCTGTTTTATCTAAACTTGACAAACCGGATGTGCGGTCTTGTATAAACCTGGCACCGCCCCTCTTTTGGTGTCGTCCAATCAGTAGTGCCGTCGTTCGGTCCGCAAAGGATGACGCAAATTTGAGTTAGATTTTTTTCCAGAAGAAAAAAGAGGAACTAATGCAAAGCTTTAATGTACATTAATTTTATTTATCTTTATAAAACCATCTTATAAAGCATCCTCAATAGACCATTATTACAGGACTCCAGCACTGTAATAAAAATGTTCAAAAATTCACTGATAATAAAAAATAATTCTTCACAAGAGGATTTCCCTCTCTTGTCACTGGACAATTTCCACTTAAACACAAAACGTTATGAAATATTAATATAAAAAGGTATGGATGGATACTCTGTAGGTAGGAATAACCGACTAGTATGTACACCCTCAGCTTCATCCTGTAAACAAACCAGCATTGCTGAATGAACCACCACAAGGTGGCAGCATTGTGATAATAGTGTAGGCAACAATAACTGCGTGGAGTATAATATTAAAAATGCGGAGCATCTTTGGAGCTTATGGTTGAAGTTTGTAGTTAATTATTTTTTAACATTCCCTGGCAGAAAGTCACAGTCACTTGAGCTCATCTCATGGCATGAAGCCCTTTGGTCTGATCATCATCCTGACACTTTTAAAAGACTGTCTCTCATTAGTGGGGTAATACTCTGTGGATATGTTATGCCACGTTCCCCAGAAAATCCCGTCACGGACTCCTTTGTACCTTCCGCTGTAGTATTTCCCGTTGAGGTTTGCTGCCATGCAGGCATCAAACCACCAGCCGGAGCTGTAGTAGGCCCCGCAGTTCCCAGATGGATAGCGGTCGTGGTCCCGGTCCGGGGTGGTGAACGCCCTGTTGTTGTGATCATACCTTGTGCTGAAGCGGAGGGCATCGCCCGCGGTGCCCGAGTACCCGCTTATTGTCAGTCTGTAGCGCATGCGTTCACTCGCAACCTTGAACTGCTCATATTCTGCAAACTCCATCACCCCGTCGAAGTCCTCCAGCTCCACCCGCAGCGTCATGTCCCTGTCCCGGGTCAACAGGTGGATCGGATTGTTGCCGAGCCAAAACTCCCCTCCGTCCAACACCCCGAACCCTGCCCGGTACTCGTCCCAGGTGCGGTTGAAGCTCACGCTGCCGTCCTGTCGGCGCTGCAGGACGGTCCATCCTCCACCGTTCAGCTCCATGTCGCAAAACACCGAGAAGCTGCGGCTGCGGAGGTCAGGGGTCACCAGGTATACTCCGCTTTTGGTCTCCCCTCTGAGAAGGTGGTCCGAGCAGTCTCTGGGAACTGTAGATAAATCAATAAATGTGTTTAGGGAGAAGTATTCAATTTGTTTTTTCTATTATTATTTATCTTACGCTTTTTTTTAATCCTGCAAAAGTAAACGTTGTCATTTATAGAGAAATTAAACGTAATATATTCTGCTTTTGTTGACGTGTTGCAGGTGAAACTACTATCCTGCAGCTGGGATGCAACCGTGAAATGTGACATCAGTGTTGGGTGTGGACAGTGCAACAGAGGTCAGAGCTTTTCCACCATAACATTTTTTTGTTTTGTTTTTAAAGGCCCACACAGCGTGTGCTTTTAAAATCAAACCTGGGTCCAGAAAAACATATAGATGAGATTTTATTCACAAGTATACAATAATGCACCCAGTAAAGAATGACATGAAGAAATTCCAGCCCTTGCATGGTAACATGTTAGGCTAGAAGTTTTTTAATACAATATTTGAATTTCATAAGATTGATTTAGTGCCATATTAATTGTTTACTGTGGGTCACATTCCAGTGGAGGATGTTTTAAAGCTGTAGTCAATACATAGTTGTGGTTTTAAGGCTAATAATTACTGACAGACACATTTTGCACACACATGCAGATTCTTCCTTTGATAAGTAATAGCCACGAGGTATGGTACAAAGATGGTCTCAAACCACATAATTAAATTTTTTTTTTTAAATAATAAATGAGATTCTTGCTTCTGTGTGGTCTTCTTAATCCTTTTAGCTGTTTCTGGCACTGAGGTCATACCAGTTGGCTTTATGAGTGAGTAATACAATCAGAAGCACTTAAATACTAATGTGCAACAATTTATTTCTTTAATAACTGTGATGTAATGGTAGCAAATAAAATTTTAATCAGAGTAGTACATTTGGAAAATAGTTAATCATGAATTAGTTTTTTCTTGTGTGTGTGTGTGTGTGTGTGCCTATTTTTGAGCAGTGAACATTATACTTCTTATATTCTGCTGTACAATATAAATATCATACAAACTTTGGTCAAAACAATGGATAAAGTCAAGTGTGTTTTTAGGTGTAAGCTCATGGTATGTGTTCAAAAACAAAAGTTCATTAGGCACTGTCAAAAACAAAACAAAAAAACAATACAAAACAATAATACTACCTTTATATGGTGTTAATGTTGGGAATTTGCCGTCTGTCCTGTCAGGCCTGCTGCCTCCCTGGTCGACCTTAGAGTGCTCCTTGGGATCCATGTCCGGGAGTCTTCCCTTTGGATTCATGCTGTTGTTGAGGAAAGCGGCCACCTGGTTAATTTTCACTCGCAGCTCACGTGCAGTGGGAGTAGAAGACTCAGCAACAGGGGCCTCAGGGCCAGAGGTGGGAGGGATTGTTGACCTGAAGTCAGAGCCGACTGTGGAGGTAGTTTGGACACTGGAGGAAGCAACTGAGATTGTTGTTTTGTCTGGCTTTGTAGTTCGACTGGATGCTATTTCCTCCACATTTTGAAATATCTTTGATTGTGAGTTGGAGTCAGTATTAGAAACTG
>JAPQRN010000022.1:8643194-8679126 GCA_037367275.1 Coranthus polyacanthus
TCAGGGATTTGATCAGGCTCAGGTGTTTTAAATTTGTCTTTTGATACTTGATCAGGTTTAGGCTTTGGCTTCGTCTTATGGTCTGTGTCAAACTTGGAATGTTTTTGATTGATTTTTGGTACCTGGCCTGGTTTAGGTTTTTGGTTAATTTTAGTGATATTTTGTCCTGGTTTAGGTTTTTGGTTAATTTTAGGGATAATCTGTCCCGGTTTAGGCTTTTGGTTAATCTTAGTGATATTCTGTCCCGGTTTTGGTTTTTGGTTAATCTTAGTGATATTCTGCCCCGGTTTTGGTTTTTGGTTAATTTTAGTGATATTCTGTCCCGGTTTTGGCTTTTGGTTAATTTTAGGGATATTCTGCCCCGGTTTTGGTTTTTGGTTAATCTTAGTGATATTCTGTCCCGGTTTAGGCTTTTGGTTAATCATAGGGATTTGCTGGTTTGGTTTAGGCTTTAGATTAGGATCACTGGGATCAGGTGTATGCTTTTGTCCAGGTGTTGAGCCCTGAACAGATGTATTAGGCTCAGGTGAAGGAATTTGATCATTTTCTTCTAATTCATTCACAGGGTTTTCATTTGGGTTCAGCGTGACGCTACTTGTTGGACTTTTTTCAGATTCAGTCTTTTCAACAGGTGTGAAATACTGGTTTGACTTAGACCTTTGATCAGGTTTTGGATCGTCTTCACTTTTCAGTTTTTTGTCAGGTTCTTGTCTTTGGTCAGGCCTGTCCATTTTAGGAGGATGGATTGTAATTTTGTCAGATTTGGGGCTTTGTGTTGTAATTTCATCAGGTAGAGGCTGTCGTTCAGTTACAGGATCTTTGGAGTTTGTTGTGTTCAGTGTTACAGTTTTTTTCTGAGATGTAGTTGTCTGGGCAGGAGGCATAGCCTTTTCATGAGATTTTGGCTTTTGGGTTGGTAACTCATTTTGACCAGCTGTTTGCACCTGGTCAGGTTTAAATTTTTGCTCATTATTCAGATTTTCTTCAGTTGGTAAGTTATGAGGTTGAGGCCTTCGGTCATGCTTTGGAATTTGAACTTGTTTTGGGAATTTGACAGGTGTGGATTTTTGATCAATTGTGGGTTTTGGGTGAGTTGAGGGTGGTTTTGGCTTTTGCCTTTGGTCATGATTTGTTTTTTTGTCAGGTAAAGGTGCTTGGACAAGTTTACGATCATTCTTAGGATGTTTTAGCTTTTGGTCTGCTTCAGGCTTAATTCCAGGTTTACGCTTTTCACTGGGCTTCGGGCCTCGGCTTGGTATATGTTTGACACCAGTCTTTGTGTTTGAGCTAATGTTCTTTTTAGCTGTCCATTGGCTACGGTCTGGGACTGCTGGGAATGTAGTGGTGTAAGTCTGACGAGTAGTGGTGGTTAATGCTGTCTTGGTGGAGCTAACGTGATCCTGAGAGCTTACACCATGTCTCAGGCTGGTTTTACTGGTAAACCTAGTTGTGGCACTGGTTACCTTTTGTCCAGTGTCTTCTAACAGACTTACTGTGGGTGTTGTTGTTGCTGGCCTACTTGTGGTCCTAAAAGCAGAGTCTGTATCAAAGCTTGGGTGCTCAGTATTTCCAGCATCCATAAAGTTTGTGCTTTTGGATGGCAGTCCATAAGTAGTTTTTTTCACCTCTTCATCAACATCTGTGATAAAATGTGAAGCGGGGGGAGACAAAGACGGAGGTGACGTAAAGGCTATAGCTCTGTCCAAGTCCGTAAACTCAGGGCTTGAAGTTAAATCAGTGGTAGAGTGTGGAGTCGAGCTGTCCAGGTCTGTCCTCTCACTCGCTTTGCTGTTTTTTAATTCTCCATCACTGTCTCTCTGTACACTCTGGACAGTTTTTTCTCCTCCTGTTTTGATCTCCTTTCCTTTCTCTCTGTCCCCCTCCTCCTCCCCCTCTTTTATAGTCGTCTCTTTTTCTTTGAGCCCAGTGCTTTCTGTCTGTTTTGGTTTCTCATTATTTTGCTCGGTTTTTACTCCGTTTTCCATTTCCTTTTTCCTCTCCTCCCTGCGCCGCTCTTGCTCCTCATTTGTATGCTCGTCATTATCCACTGACATCTTTATTCTATCTCCGGTCCTGTCTTCTTCAGTCTGTGTCTTTTTCTCAGTTTCCTTTGTCTCATCTGGCCACACGTGATGATCACTTTCTTCTGTTTTTTCTTTATTTCTTATGTTACTGGGATTTTCTTTCTCCAACGTATCCTCTTGAGCTCCCCTTGAATTTTCTTCTTCTTCTTCGTCTTCGTCTTTGTTTCTGTCTGTCTCTGTCTCCTTATGATTTTGATCAACAACTTCTTCTCTTACCATTGTTCCCTCATTTCTCCCAGCAGCCGGCACCTGTGTCTGCACCAGTTTGCCCTTCTCTTTCCCCCCCTCTGCCTTTCGCTGAGTTTTTCCATCTTTTTCAGGCACTTCTTGTAAGGTTTCCTCTTTCTCATTTTCTTTTACGACTGTTTTATTGCTTTCTCTTTTTGCCTCCCACGTTTTTCTTCCTTTCTCTTTCAAACTGTCTCTTTTTTCTAATGCAGTGTCACCATCACCTTTCATAGTGTTTTCAGTTGTAACCCCGTCTACCCCACACTCATGCCTTGAATCCCTTTCATTCTCTTTTAGTATCTCAACGCTGGTCTCATTCATCAAAATCATCTCATCCTTACTTGTATCCGTACCCTCATGCAGCTTTTCATGCTCTCTGTCTGTTTGTCTGCCACACTCTCTCTCAGTTTGGCTTACTGTACAATCTGCACACATCTTCCTCAGTTGATCCACATTGTCCTTCAGCTTCTGTAGATCCTCAACGATCTGCTCCAGCTCTCTGAGCTTCATCGGCAAATTGATAGTCAGTGGTGGCAGGTTGAATAGGTAGGGACACGTGCTCTCCTCCTCCTCCTCATTTTTGCATGGACCCTCAGGTGTCAGGGTTGCAGCGCAAGGTCCAAATCCCTTATCCCCCAGGACGTCTCCTTCAGGAGAGGCAGCTGTGATCCAAGAAAGGCTAGAGACGGCCAGCAGGGTCCCAAAAATGCACAGTGCTGTTAACCTCATTGCGTCCTGACAGTAAAGAGCAAATGGAGCGAAGGGAGACAGCGTAAAAAAGACCCACCTCAGTTTGTGAAGCGCAGTGACAGAGAGAGGAGGAGGTAAGGTGGGAGGGAGAAGAGGAGAGAGGGGGAGCTGATAGAGCTCTAAAGCTTAAATGAGTCTGTGAAAGAAGTGGGAAGCAAGAGATTTTGAGAGGGAAACAGCTGAAACAAAAAAAAATCCAACAGAGAGAGAAGAGCTCTGAGTCAATTCACGTCCCTGTAGATGGCGTCTGTGATATTGTGAAGGGTAATCAGGGAGCTTAGAGCAGTGAATAACATTTATTTTAATAATATAAGCAGAATTAACAGTATCGGTTCTAAATCAGACAGTGAAAAAGCACAAACTGTGAAAGTCTAAGGATACATGTGTCTCTTTTTAATCCTATTATTACATTACAATTTGTCCCCATTTTAATCACATCACCTAATGAATACCATTTGCAATGCATTCTCACTCCATGCTGTAATGATAAGTGCGTTCTGGCTTTGAATATGCATGTGTGTAACAGTTGTTTTGGCAATCGCTTCCCATGCTTCCTGTCAGTGATTCCACAAACATGTGAGTGACAGATGTGACAAGACAAAATATGCATTTAAAGCAAAATCTTAGCCTCTGGGCAGGAGCCAAGAGTTTGTTACTCAGACATATTTCATTTTACTGTAAGCTATGTGGTTTAGTTCAGCTCCTGAGTAATGAAAGTCAGGAATGTCAGATTTATCCAAGAGGACTGCTTCAGTCAAGTGCAATGCCAGGGGAGAGAAATTACTCATGTACTATTGACATTATCCGGACAGTGCTAATCCTCAACAAGTGTACAGAATTGTTAGGCAATCTCTGGAAAAAGGCTATAGCAGAGCAGAGAGCTTAAGGTCACTGGTCTAAATTGAAAATTCGTATAAGATTGAGTCTAATCTAATTCACTCTGTCCACATATAGTGAGGAAAAAAGAGAGAGAGGAAGCACAGTCACATGAACCAAATGAGGCATCTGCTTGGCAGGGAGTTTAGATAATGAGGCTTTAGTTTCTCATGCCCAGGGTGTAAATGTCAGTCCCACCACAGGATATCAGATGAGTGATAGCATGCAATGTCTGTGTTTGATGTGTCCATTTTAATGCGTGTTATACCACTTAAATGGTCTTATTTTTAGAGTGTGATGAAACGTGACCCTTGTGCATTTTCTTTCTGCCCGCTGGCCAGTTGCTCTGACTCCACGAAGCTGAAGAGATTTCTCAGCTGTTCTTAAATAATGACAAAGGAAACCATTTGTTTAACAAGAGGACTGTGGGAAGCATTAGGTTGGAAATGACAAACGAGTTAAGGTAGAAGAAAGAGGCTCAGTATACGGCTTTTGGCCTGCAAGTTCGTAGCCATACAGAAATCACACCTTGTATCAGCATGACAACATTAAACACTAGCTTTGTTCAGTAAATGGATCCCATTAATTCACCCTTTCATGTAGAAAAGGGCTGTAAAACTATCTAGACTACATTAAGGACTTGGTCATTTTTGCATATAACGTTTGTGGATATTGATTTGAATATAGATATGCAGGAGCGTAGATCGCAGACCTTTCCTCCTTTGCTAATGCAGCTATGAGCTCACTGGACATATGACAACTGCTGGGGGATAAAAGCCAGGAATAAGTATCCTTTCACCTTTCACAGTCACTTCACTACTTCAACACTTACACTGGGAAATAGTGTGAGAGAAATGTTTACAGTCCCGAGAGACTTCTGTCTGAGCACTGGGCTGTATTGATTTATTATCAGAGAGCCGAATCTTTTACAGCACAGCCAAGCGGAGAGCTCAGACAGTCCTCGCTTAGCCACAACAAATTAACCTGACACACTCTATGAAAGAAAAACTATAATGATTACAGCCCAAATGCAGTTTATTAGGGTTAATAGGGTCAATTTATTTGATAGTAGTCAATCTGACTGAATGCCTGGGGATCTGTTTGGTTCACTTCAGCTGCAGAGCACAGCCAGTAACTCTATTATTCCCATTAATACCCGCACTCTTGACTTTACCCATTTATGGACAGCAGGTTTTTTTCTCCACAGGGTGCCCTCTTGGGATACAGTGTTTTGAATTCCCCCAGTGAGCTGGCTTGGCCCACTCTCTGTCCTGGATTTGTGTAAACACTGTGGTTTTTTCCACACAGACTAGAACAAACATCTGACCATCAGTCCAGAGTTGCTGCTTGCGCTTCCTGGCAGACCACTTCATCTCCATCCACTTTGGGCAGAGGAGCCATGTGTCGTCGGTCATGTCTGCTATGTGCATAAGTGTCCCATTTCCAGCTGAACTGGAGTGAACCCAACGACTGTCGTAGTGCAACGCCAGCCTGTTGTAATACCACACTCAGTCTGCCTGCCTGAAGGTATAAACCTACCTGGACAATATTATTGTACTGATTCAATGTTTGCATGCCAAGATCAAATAAATATATTCATTTAGCAAAGCAGTTATATGATACAACACCTGCCTTAATCCTACAGATCAGTGCGTGTCAGTTCAAAATTAAAATATTACTCCTTCTCGTCTCGTCATCCGTCAACCACACTGATTCATATTCGCATTAATTTTCTATTGCCAATTCCTTAATTCTCCAGTAACTGATACATTCCTTTGCCATGTGTGAGAGTGTTTTTCATCGGTCAATTGACTGATAGTGATTCTTAAAAACGAAACAACCAAGTGTCCCTCACATCTGGGATGGATTTTCTACAGCAAGCCAATACCAGATAACGTCAGGTCAATTTGTGCCTAATCCAAAAACCTGGACTTCATTAAGACATTGTTTGAAATTTATATTTAAGATTCCTTGTCCCGGTGAAGGATATGGAAAGTGGGCGTAATGTGGGAACAGGTTATCTCCCGCTGTCACCTTTGGGAATGGATTGAGAGGTGAAAGTGACAGCCCAACATGCATTAAAAAGTAATCTGGTATTTTCCATCACAAGTGAAATAAATTAAGTGTATTTTGAAGTAAACAATCTTCAAAGACATTTAATAAAAAAGATTAAATTGTAGCTGTTTGGTACATTATATCATATCCTGAGTAAGATTCATGCTGAATGGATTTGTGCTGCATTCTGTTTATTTCCCAGATGTGGTTAATAAAAACCATGAATAATACAAAGTAGACGGAGTGAATGAAAATGCGCTCAAAGGTGTGACTGAAAGCACCTCACACATCTTTGTTTAAAACATTTGCTTCTTTTCTCTTTATACAAAACTTATGTATTTAAGAGGAGACTAAAATATTCTGGTAAGTAATTGCTTTGTAACAGCTGCTTTGTTTCATACTCTGAATACTGAAGGTGCAATGAAAAAGCTTTGGTTCTGTTTCGTGTTATGGGACCTAAAAATAACCTTTATTTTGTTATCATGTAAACTGTATTTTCTCTGTGGCAACTGCTTAAGCATGAGGTCTCGGTATAACATTTACCCGATGAACAATTTAGGTCAAAAGAAATAAACAAATCTCATTTTAGAGTAAGCCAGTGTTAGCTGAGATGAAGACTGTATACCACAGCTTTCCAATCTCTAAGACTTCCACTTTAGAGGCTGCAAATATGGACGAGTGTAACGTATAAATAGACGTCAACTGAAAGAGAAAGGGCCATTTGACAGAATAGTTAGGAGGAGTGTAATTTTCCACATCTTTGCAGGATTTGTTTCTGTCTCCTGTCATAACAAAACGAACATTTATTCAATATTAGTATGTTATGAAAGACAGCATTTATGAATTGCAATAAAATCTTAATTACATAATGTTAACACAAAGATGAGTAATAGTAGTTGGATCTTTCGATGTGTAATAAAACTGGTGAATAACAAAGTGTTGTGCAATTTGAATGCAAAAGTTCAACCGACAACTCCCAAAATGTGTTTTTCATGTTTTTGTTTTTTTTTAATGTTTTATTTTTTCATGATTGCTAATGAAACAGATGCATCGGTAAGACGACTATGACGATTTTCACAAAGGAAACACTCACTACATTTACGTCACTTTACTGCCGCCCAGTGGCCATTTTAAGAAATGCCTCAGAATATACGGATTCACTGCACATTTGCAACTATTAAGCAGCCCTTACCAGTTTCATATAAAACATGGTCAAAAATGTCGAAATACAAATCATGAATGAAAACAAATACGTCTCCAAAACCCCTGTAATGCACCATCTTACTGTGTGATGAGTGACGAGTAAGTGGCAGTTCTCAGCAATTTAATGTCAATTTGAAACTTGTTCTGTTAACACGCGTCGACTAAACTGACAGTAATTATTTAAGTGCATGATGACATCTGGATTTTATTTACTTTGTTATAATTGTTTAGCTAATAACTAAAGAAAACTGAAAGAAATGGTTTAATATTTAAAAACTCTGAATATTGTGTGGATAAAATAATTTGTGCACTAGACAATATTTAGTTCATTTGTCTGTGAAGATTCTCCATCGTCCAGCTGCTCATACGGGCTTTGGCCTAATAGACGTCTTTCACTGCAGCCACTTGGACTTGTTAAGGCAGAAAACACACAGGTGTAGCTGGTAGCATTAATAATGGCTGCGTCCCATTTAGGTGTGTCAGTTTCATGTGCACGGTGGTTCACTGGAGCGACCAACGGGCTCAGCTAAATGGAACACAGCCATCGTTAGTGTTATCAGTAACACCTGCACTTTGCTTTTACAAGCCAAAATGTCTGCTGCGAAAAAAAAAAAGGTCTATTGCACAGGAGGCCTTAACGACTGTCAAGATGTCAACCACCACAGAGGTTAAGTACCTGGAGCTGCCCACCTGTCAGCCGCAAAACGAGGAAGCCTCTTGGACGAGAGCTGCAATGTTGGAGAAAGTCCAATCCCCTTCTACTTTGCACTGTGATATTCCATATTTACTACTTCGTATCTGACAACTCACTGCAATACAGCAAACGTAGCTACCAGATATCTTTAAAATCCTCGAAGGAGTTGGAGTCAGCAGATCTCTTGTTTTATAGTCATTCAGTATTACACAGCAAACAGTGCAAGCAATGGTCATGTGCTTCTCCTTAACAGTGCATATTGCCCAGGATAATACTACAGATGGGTTCAAATCTTTCTGAAAACAGTATGTACTAATGCGGGAATTGTAGTTCCTAATTGAATATTTTTGTATCAGTGACATCTGATAGAGGGAAAATATATGCAACAAATTAAGGATATGTGAAAACATACTGAACAAATATGAAATAATTGCATAAATAATTAGAATGGCATTATGGAAGTGCTTAGATTTATCAAGAGTGATTAGTTATTGTTAGAAAATTGGTATGTTTCATTATGCACTTTGTGAATAATTGTTATTGATTTATAATTTGTGATGTTGTTCTCTGGTGTGAGATTTAATAATTGTGTGTGTAAAGCTGGCTTGTTCATGTGTTACAGTGTTTATGTATCAGAGTTACAGTTTGAAATGTACATTTTCACAAGTGCATAAGCAGTTTTAATTTTAATTTTGAATTTAGTTTTATTGTTAGTTTCTATAAATCAAGGAAAGCCTTGATTTATAGAAACTGAAAAACAGGATGAATGAATGCATAACATCAAATATGATTTACAAAACCATTGTTTATTAAAGGTCCCATCTTATGCAGTGCCATTTTATTCTTGTAAACCATTAACATTGGAGGGAAATGAAAACAAAGCTGATTTTACGTGCAAATCTGTTTCATGTTTCATTGTTCAACATAGTTTTTTTCGTTTTCATCTCTTTAGACATACCGTTTTTATTTTTATTTCGTTTAACTACATTTTTTAGTCTTTTTTTTGTTAACTAGCCTTTAATCACCCTGTTATGTATAGCCTATGTGTATGTAAGACTGTATGAGTATGAATGTATTCTACGTGTGGAGGCCCGCTGTAGAGCAGCCACGGCTTTGGCTGGTGGTAATGGGGATCGTAATAAAAACAAAGGCCGTGTAGCAGCACAGTTTCAGTTCAGTACACTGCGCTGCCTCTAGTCCTGGAGGCTGTAAACCAACAACAGGCTCTCCCTCCTTCGTGCGTCGTACGTCACTATTTAAGCCCCGCCCCCGGCCTGGCTCTCACGCACCAGTTACGTCTGACCGTAAAAAATAGAAACTTCCAAGATGGCCGAGTCCGTGGACTCCATGCATTTCGCAGCAAACAGCAAAACAAATTCCCCTAAACCCCTGACAGCTAAACGGCCACCGGAGAGTCGCCCGCAGTCTTCCAGCGAAATTTACCCACCGCCTCCTAAGAAGGTCCGGGTAGAGGAGAAGAGCCTGAAGCACAGGAAACTGAACGGAGAGGTGTGCGCAGGGGAAAAACACAACGGGAAGCAGAGTTGTGGGAGCCCAGCGAAATGGAGTTTCGGCCCGGCCAAGGCGAGCCACTCCACCGCCGCTGCGGTGCCAGCAGCTCCCGCTCGGAAAATCTTTAAAATCAGCAACTTCCTCGCTTCGCCTCCCAAAGTGAAAAAGGCTAAAGAGAAACGACATAAGGAAAAGGAGAAAAGCAGTGAAGCGCAGCGGAGTTCGGCCGTTGGTGTGGAGAAAGTGAGCCCCGCTAGCTGCCATACAAAGACGGAGAACGGCGACGTGAAAATGCTACAGAGAGGTAGGACAACACCGCCAGCCTGCTCTGCACAGCACTCTGTTTAACCACTGTAACACTACATTAAAACACTATCAGAAGCAGAACTGCAAAACGATCTAATACATTATTACATATTTTGCTGTATGTTAGGCCCCAGTATTTATTAGGCCCAGATGGTGATGTATACACGTGGAAATGTTTGTTCGTCAGTTTTGTACCTGAGTATGGATGTAACAGCATTTAACTGAACTCTCTCCTCTATTTGACTTTTTTCAGATCATCGTGTTAAAGAAAAAGAAAGAGAGAGGAAAAAAGAAAAGAATAAAGAGTGGAAAAACCACAAAATGCCACCTGTACATGACATTGGACGAGAAAACGGAGAGGTGATTTCTCCACAGAAAGGTAGGGACGAAATGAAACGTTAACCATCTGGGATTAAAAATAGAGTTGTAAAAAATATTTTTTACATTGCTGTAATTCCCATATTAATTTACAAGCAGTTTTATTAAATGTACACGTGTTGCCTGCTTAATAGTGATTTTAAAAAATATGGTAGCATTTTAAATTGATTAACTTTTTAACACATAATACAAGCACGAAAATATGCAGCTCCCTTAAACATTAAGTAGTAGAACATGCAATTTCCTTTGAACTAATCAGTGTTCATGTTCAGTCTAGAAGCAAATCTAAGACTTGCGTATAAGTGTGTAAATGCCAATTTCGGGTACATATTGTAGGCCTCAATTGTTGTGCAAAATGATACCTAATCTGTACAAAATCTTATCTTCCATCACAGAGTTGAAGGAGAAGCCCAAAGCTGGTTCAGAGGAAGACCTGTTATTGAAGAAACTCAAAAAGAAGAAGAAAAAGAAGCACAAAGATGGGGAGCGAGTGAAGGAGAGACACGGCCGACCCAAAATGTATCATCGCTCATGTCAGACCGTGTGTTCAGGAGTGTCTATGGCTCTGCCCGAGTTCTTAGGTCGAATAAACGGGAACAACAACAACAACATCAGCAGCAGCAGCAGTCTGCTTCACACCTCTGCACCACAACAACACCATCAGGATCCCTCTGTTACTGCCACTACCTCCACCTCCTTCCCCTCCATCGTCAGGGACAGGCTGGGCTACAACTCCCCGCTCCACTGCACCCCAGCACCGGGCCTGCAAGGCCTGGAGTTTGGCCGTCTGATCCATATCGAGCAGCAGGCCAACGGAGGAGCGTCTGTGGCGCATGCCTACATCGAGCAGCTCTCCTCTCTGTCTCCAGCTGAGATGCAGCGCTTCGCCCAGGAGTTTGTCACCCTGTCGTTCAGCGAGGACGAGGCCCAGGCTGCGTGTTTTGTGATGGGAATCATCCACGGAGCGGCGTCCTACCTCCCAGACTTCCTGGACTACTTCTCCTACAAGTTCCCTAACGCACCAGTGAAGATGGAGGTGCTTGGGAAGAAGGACATAGAGACGACGACCATGGCCAACTTCCACTCTCAGGTGAGAAGATGTGTTTTGATATATTTTTCCAGACAGTGTTGTAAGAGGATGGTGTTCTGTCTGCTTCAGTACTGTGAAGTGTCAATTTGTAGTCTGGAGGTGTGAGCAGCGCAGACCAAAGCTCAAACAAATCAGCAGTTTTTCATCTGTTTTGTGACCTCCCTCTTTGTCCACACTGTTGATGTGCTGAGATTTTTCACTCAGTCCTGAACCATCTTTGATCCTGCCTTCAAAGTACTTCAGAGTTCAGGTTGGCTTGTGGAGCTTTTAGCTCTAATGTTGTAAATGGTCTCTTGAAAAATTCTGTAAGTTTGAGTGCTCGATGGTGATTATGGCACCTTCAGCCAAAAGAAGTATGTTTTGTGGCAGCTACTAAAACTAATTCCTTTAAAACAAAGTAATTTTGTCCACGTATCAGTAAAATGTATGTTTCTTATCTTCTTATCGTGAATATATGCAAGATCAGCTCATTAGGAAGTGGATTTTAAATCTGAATGTAACTCTTATTCTGAAGCGGTGGTGTGAGTGGTTTATTGTGTTGCTGGTCTGGCTTTTTGTAATATCTTTTAGCACTTTTTTGCTTTTAAAAGAGAGTAGTTATACTCACATCACATACAGCAGGTGCATGACTATCACTCAAAGCCATAAAATGTGTTCAAAATGTATTCCGAGATCTGTCTCAGATTGAGTAGAGCAAAATGTTGTTTTACTACTTTCACTGCTACAATTAGTTTATTTCTAAGAAGAGAAAGGTACAGGACAGAAAATGATATGAGAGACTGACAAAGATACTCAGCCAGAGTGGTTATGTGAACATTGTTATTTACATATTTTAGTTTGTTTCATATCACATCCTTTCATATTAAAAAGAGATTTTTATATTTTTCTTTAACTTCTAATTAATAGGGCTGCTACCAAGAGGTACTTTCCTTATCTCGAATACTCTGTCAATTATTTTGTTGGTTGTTTAGTTTACAAAATACAAAAAGCCCAGGGTAATTTGTCTTCTGACTGCTTGTCCTGACACATCAACAATCCAAAATCTCCACATATTTAATTGAACTGTAAGTCAAAGTAAAAAAAAAAACAAAAAACAATTCAGTTGGCATTTTTGCCCTCCCAAAAATCAGTTACATGGTTATTGATTAAATAGTTGCAGATTTTGTTGGACTAACCTGTGCCTACAGCAAGAGATATTCTCAAAAGATAGTTTTTTCCAGTCATAGATCAAAAAATTACAAATCAGCTGAAACTGTGTATTAATTGAAGAACAGATGAAGCTTTGACTTGTGTGAAAAACAAGACAAAAGTATTTGTTTGTTCTTCAGTCATTTTATTTTTTATCCACTTATTTTTCTCCAGTGTTTCCTTCTACAGATGCCAATAGTCAACACAAGTCTGAATAAGTAATGCACACTTAACTGTTTATATGAATAATTACTGTACATCTGTTTGTTAGTGTCATTTATATATTTATTTAACCGTGACCACATCCAACTACAGTTGTGAAATCTGATCCACGTCAGGCAGCAGTTGGATAAATTATATTTCTTCAATAAAAAAGATGTAAGGATTTATAGTCAGAAATGATGCCCTGCGTACACCTCACAGTCACTGCGTACACTGTAGCGTCCTTTAAACACAGATCGGGAGAATCCATTTAAGTCAAACAAACCTAATAGAATTCAGGCACTCCAAACTGGGAAGAAACAATTTTCCAGGGTCTCCTTGTTGATCGTACTGATATTCTGAGCGCTTTGTAATCAGATATCGCTTCAGCTTGTCTGGCATCATGGCTTCATCTGCTACCAACATAAGGCAGATGGTGCATTTCGTCCTGCTGCTGTTCTCAATAAAGCAAACGTGGAATAACTCGTCTTATTTTCTTAAATTAGCTGCTTTGGACTCGGTGTCACTTGATGATGTTGACTGTGGATTTTTCGGATTCAGAGGGTTCAGATGTATTCAGAGAGTTGTTCGGTGTAAGGAAGTGATTGATTTATGGCTGCATTTACTGTTAGATGTGTCAGAATAATTTCTGCTGGCACTTTAATTGTGGGAAACGGGGTAATGGGTACAGCGTTGAATGCAGGTAATTGCACCTTGAGAAATTTAAAGAGGGAGTCTGTGTAGTTGATCTTTTATTCACTCCGGAAAAGATAAAATTATTTATCAGGTGAAAAGGACTTTCTTCTACCACTTTGGGATTATTTGGCCCGTTTTTACATTTGCAGCATCTTGATTTGCTCAGCCCTGTTTTAGTAAAGATCTTTGGATGCTGTTGCGATCAGCCTCTGTTTTCAAAGAAGATGCATTATCAGAAATCAATTAACACTAAGAAGACATCATCAGTGTAGCCAGAATCAAGTATCATTATTTGCAGTTTTGTTACTGTTAAAAGGCAAACATCTCCTTAAGTGTGTTGTACCACTTCTGACTGTTGATATAGTGTTTTGTACACTTCATTTCACTGTATGTCTTTGTGTGTAATTTGCAGCATTTGTAACAGGCTGACACACCTTCTATGTATAGTTTTCTGTTAATAGTCTGCTGTTCGTAGGTTTGTTTGTATCTCCAGCTGCTCCCGTGGGGGGGGCAGATCAGACTGTGGTTGAACTGGGCAGCTTCCAGGTGTGAGTGTGATTAGGGCGTTCCTTGAATAAACAAAGCTAAAAAGGTTTTTCAGTTTTAAAACCTACAGGTACAGTTTGTTCCATTGCTTTAAATATATACATTAACAGAGAAATTGGCACGCTGCATGTTTTTACTTTTCTGCCCACATTTATTCTACTCCCTCTTTTCTTAATGTACAAACATTTTCTACTCTTTACTAGTTAAATACAGTAGTTATGCACACTAGTGGTCACGCGATATGGGTTTATCAATGGCTGATGCTGATTATTGAGAGAGCAGGGTGGCTGACAGTTTATATGCACTTATTTTAAATTAAAAAAACGCGTTAACTAATTGTCCACAGGTAATCAAAAACCTGTGGAAAAGAAAAAAAGTTGTGTAGGGTTAGGTGGAGGGTTAGGGTTAGGGTTAATTTTAGTGTTAAGTGCACTAAAATTAGTTTTAGTGCACTTAACAACAGTGTTATCAGCAGATTGTAGGCCTGCATGATATGACAAAAATCTGCAATGCATGATACCGTTGTGAGGAAGATATGACTTGCGATAAAGAAACAAACTAACCTTGCAGTCGCCACTGACCGGCAACGCCTCCATATGGGGGAAAACAGATGACAGTTCCTTAAGACTTTACTGTAAATTATGGCACAAAACAAACCCGTAAGAAAACCGACAGAATTAAATTGGCTTCAAAATTGCCCTAAGATGTGTGTATCGAAAAATTACATTTGATCCATCTCTAATCATGTTTGTTCAGTCTCCTAGAACCATGATGTACAGACAGCAGCATGCTAACTAGCATTAGTTAACAAGATATAAAAGTAGATAATGCAGCCGTTTGTCCATTCAGTTTAGACTGAGCCCCAACCCTCAATAAATTACAAAGAACCTGGGATCCACAACAACCTTTTCTATATATAGTGGGACAAGAGGCTATGAATTTTTATAGAATTAAAGTGGATGAGTGCACAGAGGCTGCCACTGTCCCGCTGTTATGCTGCGACTGACAAGCATCTGTGTTACTAACATTAGACAACATGTAGCTGTTAATAAGTATGTGAAGGAACAATCAGAGCAATTAATATGCAGCAGAAGCACAACAGACACACACCAACTACTGGTCAGTAATGACTGGATGTTCTGTATCCAGCCCCTGACGTCTCTGTTCACCAAATAGAGCCACTAATCAGAAAACACTCAGCAAACGGGAGTATTATTTTATCTGTATGACACAAACTGAGGCTCCATAACCTCCTTTACAAATGCATTTAGCTAATGCTATATATGTACATAAGCCACGTAACAGTTTGGTAATTCAATGTGAAAAGATTCACAATTACAGCTAGCATCACTGCTTACCTTTTTACATTAAAAACTTCCACGTCTGTAGCTCAGTTTCTTTCCTTGTCTATTATATGTTGTATGTTGAACAGGCATTTACTCTTTTGCCAGAGTTCAACCCGCTTTGCTTCCACTTCACTTGTCCAGTGTTGTATCTTGTAAAAGAACTTAATGTCCACAACATCCTTTATGTTTGGAAACTTAAGCTAACTTAGTGCTGTCAGTATATCCGGTGTACTTTTACTTCACTACGTTTTTTGCTCACCATTTCTCATCTTTCTAGCTAATGGCTAGTTGGGGCTCCATCCATTAGGTCAAATATTCACAGGCTGAGTGTGAATACATGGCTCGTGTAGATAAAATGATTTGTCTTATTCATTGTGTTTCAGGGAGTCTGTTTCAATGTGTCATGATGATGGAAATGTAATTTATCAGTCAGCAGTAGCAGATGGAGTACGAATAATTAAATTTAACACAATGTAACTGAAGGTTACGGGTAATGGACACAACGCTGTGAACATTGTCTACATTTTGTAAATTAGATTCATCTTGTGGTATAATATAAAGTGGTAGAATAAAAGTTGATTTCTGACATAAAAATGTTTCTGAGCCACTGTGGAGAATCGCCTCTGCTTCTCGCCATGCTCTGTGCTCCGTTGAAGCAGACACAGTCGTGTTGATATTCATTCAGCTTTGACGTCTGTCGTAGTCAGCTTCTGTAACACAAGCAGGTGGAGTTTGTGAACGTGAGTTCTGATGTTGTGTTTGTCTGTCACACCTTGGTGACTACAGTGATTGTGTGTTGGGCTCTGAATCTTTTTAAAATGCCGATGACCGAAACAGCAGTACTGTGCCTGAATGCCTCCAGCGTAGACACATATTGTCAGAGTTGTGTGATGTGATCAAAACCTCATATCCTTCATGTCCAGAACCTAATACATAAAACGATCAGAGCATATTTGGTGTAAAGTGACCACATGGAAAGGCCTATTTGCTATTTTGAATTATACATGCTGTCAAGTAAAAGCTAATCATATGCGATTATTTTTCTCTTTTTATTTAGAACCTTGAAAATTTTCAATTAAGAATAATAACATATCAAATATTAATGTAGCGCCAGACTGTTTTACCAAAAATGTGTGTCGCAGTATTTTTGAGGGTTTGGATTATTCTACTGTTAGGAGTACGTAGAATATAAAAACATAACAATTTCATCATAATGAAGGCTTTGATTGGCCTCACAAAATGTTACAATACATGAATTAAAAAACAGAACATAGCAGAATACATGAATTAAAAAACAGAACAGAATGTAAACTGCAACATAATGGAACATACCGTAAAATGAAATGGTTACGCCAACAACTTGAGTATTGTTTCTTCTTCAAAACTAAATATTATATTAATTGTTGTGTTATAAAGTTATAACTTGTTAGTAAGAAGAGTACACAGTTATTAGAGGTCCCCTCTCAATACACTCTGCACAGCACTCTGTAGGGCTTCAAGTGGTGACAATAGCATATCATTTTCTGCCTATTGAAGTTTTAGAGTTGTTGTTTTCAGCTATGCTATGGTATTATGGTATATTTACAGGAAATCAAAACCAGTTTATGGTTTATCCTATATATTGCCCAGCATGTATTAATGTATAAAACACAAAAAGGTAAACACAACAAAACACTTATCAGTTATAGTTGCAAGTCCTAAAATGTGAATATCATCAAAAATATCAAAACTATACATATAATACAACCAAAAGTAAACAAATCAAAAGTATAGCAGGCAAGTAAGGCCCACAATAGAAATATATAGAATATAACAAGTAAACAGTAATCTGTGCTGTGTGAAAGAACACAAAGCATCGTCCAAACAACAGAAAATACCGCCGTGAAGAGTGTGACACAGCGAAATAAATGATAGAGCATAATATGAAACTATAGATGTCTATTGTTACACGATGTGATGTATATTGCCATATGACACAGCCCTACATACTCTGTGCTGCAGCTGCACACTGTGCCTTCACTGTAGACACAGTGTTACTATAGAGTTATCAAAGTGTGGATTACTGATGCACGCTGGTCGAGGGTCTGATCTGTTTGCACTGTGGCCCCTGCTGCAGGTGAAGCGGACATATTCCCAGGGAACATACCGTGCCGGGGCCATGCGGCAAGTCAGCCTGGTCGGAGCTGTGGACGAAGAGGTTGGAGACTACTTCCCTGAGTTCATCAGCATGTTAGAGGAATCTCCTTTTCTTGAGGTAAGTGTATATTATATATCTGTGCTTGTAAAAAAAAAAAGAAAAAGAAAAAAAGAGACAGTGGACATGTATACATCTGTCCAACTTTTCTGACTTAAATTTCTTGTCCTGTGTTTGTGCAGCGGACTTTGCCCTGGGGGACATTCTCCAGTCTGCGGCTGCAGAGCCCTACTGAGAGCGACGATGGCCCCATCATGTGGGTCAGACCCGGAGAGCAGATGATCCCTATGGCAGACATGCCAAAATCGCCCTTCAAAAGGAAAAGGTGGGTTCTGATAGAAAGTCTGTTGCAGTGTACAGGTGTTATCATCTCACCCACGCAGCATCCTCATAAAAAGCAAAAACATGTTTGAAGTAGTACAGATGAACCACAACCACATCTCAGATATTTTCAGTTTATCTCTTACCTGCACATGCCAGTATCTAAGCAGGTGCTTTTTCACGCCTTGGATATATCCTGAGTGTTGTGATGAAATGTATTTCAGGTCGACTAATGAGATAAAGAACCTGCAGTATCTACCCAGAGCCAGCGAGCCCAGGGAGATGCTGTTCGAGGACCGGACGAGAGCCCACGCTGACCACATCGGTCAGGGGTTTGAGAGGCAAACTACTGCTGCCGTAGGTGTGCTGAAGGCTGTGCGCTGCGGAGAGGAGTGAGTACACACTGACACCTATTTACCCAGAACACACTGGTACACTGTTAGATAAAATGCAGTTAACAGCTGTGTCTGCCAATAGACAGAGTAAAGACTGATTTATTTAGTTTTTTCTTCTTAGAGGGGCCATTTTACGGAAGTGGTGCACACTGCTGTCCCAAAAGCAGCAATTTATGTATATCATGAAACTATATGTGAAAATTGCATTTTCTACCAAAACAGTTTAGTTTCAGTCCATTGACACTGATGTTAACTAAATCGTTACATTTCTGGTCAGGAAGTTAAACTAAATGCCTCCCTGCCATCCCGAGTGCATTGCTCCCATCATTTTGTAGTAAATGTGTTGAAAAATCTGAAAACCAGTTTGAAAGTTTAAGGAACGTCACCACCTGACTTTTATTTTCTGCAATTAAGCAAATTTTTACTGGAGGGATTTTAGTTTTTGTGTCTGTTCAGAACTGTGCTAGTAAACTATGTGCGGATTAACATCTTCGAGATTGGCTGAAAAATGGTCACTACCAAAACAGTCACCAGAGGGGGCAGCAAAGAGACGGACTCAGGTTTCAGTACGGACATCAAAATGCTATGATTTTATATTTGAAGCTTACTGCTATCTCAAGTACTATGGGTCTTGATAGACAGTAGAAGGATCTTAGTAAACATAACATACTTAAATGCTTTGTCGATTTTTTTTTTGCAGTTTGCAGTTTGCACCAATTCACTAGAACGGTCCAGAGACATACAGATACTTGTCATGAGTTTTGCTGTACAGCTGTGTTGTATGAGCTGTCTATTGGTTTCAGGTTTTAATTTCAAACACTGAACAGGACTTTGTGTTTGTCTTGTAGCAGTGATGCTCCTGGCCGGATCACCAAAGATGTTGTGTGTTTCCACGCTGGAGATTTCCCAGATGTGGTCATGAGGCTGCAGCTGGACCTCCATGAACCGCCGCTGTCTCAGGTGGGTCGTATTTCTTCATCCTGTCTGGTACAATGCACCCATACATGCCGGATATAAATATCTTGTTGTTTTTCTGTTTGTTAGCGCAAACATCTGATATGACACACTTATTCAGGATAAATTCACTAAGAAAATCGTCATGATCAGCATCACTTCTTTTTTCCATGAAACATTGAATTAATGCTTTGTTCCTGCCTCCACAGTGTGTACAATGGATCGATGATGCCAAGCTGAACCAGCTTAGGAGGGAGGGGATCCGATACGCCCGCATCCAGCTCTACCATGATGACATCTACTTTATTCCCAGAGGAGTCGTCCACCAGTTCAAAACGGTGTCTGCTGTCTGCAGTCTGGCCTGGCATATCCGACTTAAACAGTATCACCAACAAGAAGAGAAAGAAGAAGAAGAAGAAGAGGAGGAGGAGGAGATGAAGGACGAGGAGGAGGAGGAGGAGGAGGAAAAGTGTGCACTTAGAGAAGGAGCGCTTCATATCAAAGAAGAGGAGGACCATGAGGAGATGGAGGTGAAGGAGCGTGACCCAGCTGCACAGACAGTGACAAAGCTGGAGGAAGAGGAGGCTGAGGAAAGGGAGGGGCTCCCCTCACAGGCTCCAGTGCAGATTTTTAAAGAAGAAGAGGAAGATAGAAAAGCTGAGATGAAAGACTCGTCAAGTGCAGCGCCTCCACCTATCGTCAGGAAGGAGAGAGATGAAGATGTAGTGAGTCACACATTAATGGAGCCCAAGGCTGAGGAAGATGAAAAAGAGGAAGGTAAGGGAGGGGCAGATGGAGGTGAAGGCACATGCCAGACGCTGCAGAAGGGCTATGAAGAGGGAGGAGTGGACAATGCATCCTTAAAGTCGCTACAGCAAATTAGGAAGGAGAATGATGTAGAGGAAGACAGGCAGCAAAAGACCAGTCTGCCAGTTCAAGGTGTAAAAGAGAAAAGTAAAGATAGTATAACCAGCACATACAACATGCCCCCAGTCAAGAAAGGAAAGGGGAAAGATGAAAAGGACAGGATTAGAGAGAAGGAGAAGAAAGACAAAGATAGGAGTAAAGAGAAGGAAAGGGAGAAAAAGGACAAGGGGAAAGACAAAGATAAAGAGAAGGACAGGATGAGAGAACAGGACAGGGTTAAGGCAGAGGGTGGTACGCTGTTGCCGCAGATGAGGAAAAAAGAGGACGAGGATCGGACAAGAGAGGGCAGTAAAGCCTCTCACACTTCCCTGCCTGCTCCAAGAGACGAGAAGTGGGCCAAGGAGTGGGATTCAAAGACACAGCCCCACATCAAGAAAGAAAAGGAGCACGATAAAGACAGGGGAGGCTCACAGGCAGCATCTCACTCACGGCCAGACAGAGAGGAGGGCCGAGACGGCTGCACGCATAAACATAAGTCTTCACACGGGAAAAAAGAGAAAAGTGGGCACAGGGAGGGCAACATTTCACAGGCAAAGTCAGTGAGAGAGGAAGGCAAAACAAGCATTTCCAAACCCGTAAGCCTTCAAGTTAAGAAGGAAGCAAAGAAGGATAAAGACAGTAAGGACGAGAGGAAAAAGTCCGCCTCTGGTCCCTCACCGCCAGAACACAAACCACCACGGACACTCATCACCTTTGACCTCTTTAAGCCGATGGAGGCTCACCAAACTCTGGCCCTGTCTTTCACAGACAGTAGACCCAAAACCCACCATCACAGTGACTCTCGAAGCACTTCCTCAAAGCCTGGATCAGACAGCCGGACAGTTGTGCCCTCTAAAGGACCAAAAGTAAAGGACTCTGTGCAGGGAAAGCCTGCACCGCCCCTACAGGACACTCGGCCCCAACAGCACTCGTTGAAACAGCCCCTTAAAACACACACACCCCAAACACAGAAAGACTTCTTAATATGAATGTCTTGATGTCTAGTCTTCTTCTTTTTTTTTCTTTTTTTTTTTTTTTTACTGTACTTACGCCGAGGCATTGCTAAAATATTTGAAAATGCGTCCTTCCTTCAGACATGAACTGGTCCTCTAACTTGCCCATAGACAAGTGGGTCCATTACTTTGCTAAATCACATTTCTCCAGTGAAAAGAGGATGCATGCTCCAAGTATTTTAGCAGTGCCTAAGAATGTAAGCTAAGTAGCTCACTTCACGTTTGTTAGCGAATGTATGTAGGCTCTATATAAAATGTTATGTGACCTGTGTGTCAGTGCCTGTGCACTACTTAGCTTCGCTCTTAAAGCACCTATTTTAGGTACTGGACTAGCCAATCTGAAAACAACCATCCTTCCTCCCTGCTTAAAGAAATACAATATGTTATGTTCACTGAACATGTCAGCAACTCACCGAGCTCTTACTGAAATCCTCTCCTTGCCATGTTGCTTTAGGCGATGGGGTTTGTTTTTTAGCACTCCAAAATCAGAGCAAGTAGTTGTTTTCAGACTGGACTTTGTTTGACTCACAGGGCTGTAAATGATACTGTATGTACCAAAACTGTACAGTATAGATGTTATTAGCACCAATGTGAGAAAATGTATACAGAAATTGCATATATTTTTTGTACAAGTTTTATTTTCCATAGAACTTATTTATATCATTTACTGTCTGTTTTTATTTGAAACCAATGTATGTGAAAATTTTGTTGTAAATACATTTTATTTCCTAAGATAAGACTTGGTAGTGTGATTTATACTCTGATCAGAACCTCTCAATAAAGAAATACAGAAATATTGAAAAATACAGAAATATCTGCTTAGTCAATGTCTCATCTACATTTTCAGTATTTGCTAATGCATGGTATTATTACAGACCATGTATCTCAACCGGGTGTCGTTTCTAATCACTAGCAGTTCAAACCTGCATGTGGCCAAAACTATGTTCATGAAAAATAAAACTAATATTTCCTGTCAGTCTCAGCTGCACCTTGACTTGTTGCTAATATATAGCGCTAACATCATGGGTATTAACTAACTGTAAGTACGTTAACAAGCTCTAGGAACTCATGTTAGCATTAAGCTACAAGCACAGCTGAGGCTGACAGTATACATTTAATAAAGAGTAGCTGTTGTTGACACGTTGATCTAAATCTGATACTACAGCTTATAGAATGATGAATGGTGATGTGAAGCGGGGTCTAACGCACGTTCACACTGCCAGCCCTAGGGCTCGATTTGGATTTATTGCTCAGATCAGATTTCCTTTTGTCTGACTGTTCACAATATATTTTTTAAATGTAGCCAATATCAGATTCCAATGTGAACTGGTCGCAGTCCTGAACTGACTCACATCAGGAAAGAGCAAAAACAAAGATGTCACATGGAAGTAAACATTGAGGCCACCGAAGTCGGTATTTCCAGTTTTGTTTATAAGTTGCAGCCAGAGAATTCATGAGCAATGATCAGAAGAACGAAGACGAGAGCCGATCTTTTCACCGAGTGACAGCCACCAGCACAGAATAGTCGCAAATGTCAATCTAGAATGACGTAAAAGTCGCATAACTTCAGATATGAGGCTGCATTGCAGAAAATCTGACCTGTGTCTAATTTAGGACTACGTGGCTCAAGTCAGAATTGAAAATATCAGATTCCATGTGACTTATCCTGTTCACATTGTCATAAAAAAACAGATCTGAGTCACAAATAAGCAAAAAGAAAAAAAAAAAAAATCACAAATCTGATTCGGGCCACTTCGTTCGCAGTGTGAATGTAGCCTAATCCCTGCTAATGGTAACGATCTTATGAATGCAAGATTGTCTCTTATTTATCGAACCATCACTTTTGTTTAGTGCTTTGTAGTGAGTATTACAGTATTTCCAGGGCCTGCTACAGTCCTCTGTCTATCTTGAGTTCTCTAAAATAATGCACTCAAAAGGTAAATGTCCTTTCCGAGGATATAAACTAAAAATCATACATAGAACATAAAATACACCGTTGCACAGAGCACAGCACTTTAGAAACAAAAATCCACATAAGCAGAGACCACATTGATTTTACATTCATATTGTGTCAGTGGCATAAGATGCTCGGGGACAGGTTTGTGGCAAACAGTTGGAACACATGCAGCGAATCACATGACGTGTTGAAGGTTTGACGGGAATATTTAAAAGGGACTTGTTTAATGTGTCATCATCATCATCAGTGATTTCACAAACAGATAAACTGTATGGCTCAGTGGCACACAGTGAATGCTAGTGCAAATTAATGAAATGGTGAGTGTTGGAGCAGAGTTACCGTGGGAACTGGTGCACATTCATTGCTTCAGATTAGAGCTGCAAAAAACTAAGATATTAATCGATCAATCAATTGGGGAAAAAAGGGGCAAATATTTTGATAAGGGAGTATCATTTGAAAGACAAATATTTGCTTCTCTAAATGTGATGAATTGTCAGTCCTCCTGTTGCCTTGCAGGAGAGGGTTTAAGTTTTAGACTGTTGGTTTGAGAAAAATAATTTTTTAACCTTTTATACAGTAAATGATTCATCGACGACGAAAACAACCGGTAGCTACAGCCCTGCCTCAGATTATAGATCAGATTCCCCTCTACCCTGGTTCACCTTTTCTTTTCCTCCCGCTGCCTAAAAAGACAAGGCAGCGATGTGACAACCAAAACTCATCTGGTCCCGAAGATGCCAGAGATAATGATGCACCGATCAGACTCTCCATCTGTGCAGCCATTCTGAGCGACATCTGCCTTTACCCATGTTTGATCCACTACCAGTGCATTTAAAATCTGTATACCAACCACACTGTGTAACCTATTAAGACCACAACCTTTCATGACTGAATAACTGTATAAATACTAACAAAGCAGCTGTTTTTAGTGTGGATAAGTTAAGTTAGGTCAATAAGCGATTTGTTTAATAAAGTCAGAATTGGCCCTGATTCTGATCCAGTGGAGCAGATCAGATCGGTGCTTCCCATAGCGGCAGAAGTATTTGTCTCTTGTGTTCAATTTAAAACCAGGCATTGCTCTGATTTAGTCCCTCCTGTAGTGGAAAACACTGTGTCCCAGCTCCACCAGTGCCCCACTGAGCAGCACCCACAGAGGGACACACACCACGCTGACCCACATATCGGTGAGCCCCTGCAGGCGGGAGCACAGAGTCAGACAGAAGGCCAGCTTCAGCAGGAGGGCCGTCAGGTACCACAACCTGCGCCTCAGGCTGTGCTCACCATCCCTGGGGTCAAAGTCCGGCTTGCAGCGACCTGCCATCTTCACCACCAGCATGAGGATGAGGATGGTGTCAAACGTCCAGACGGGGAGGAAGATGAGGAACCAGTTCCACTGGATCTTAGAGTCCAGCTTGAGGACCAGCATGATGAGGAAGATGAGAGCGAAGATCCAGGAGAGGAGGACTCGCTGAGCCAGTGACATCTTCATCTACAGAGGACTGGCACAGAGCCGAGATCATCCACACCCACGAGACTGAGGAGAGGGCTGAGGACTGCAGCCGGAGTGACACACAGATCTGAAATACACACAGACAAAACTGGACGTGGACATCATGCTACTGTGGTATGTTACATGTTACACGCTAGACGGAGTATGACACGATTAATCTAATGTCACCAAACAAACACCCACCCTCTTCTAGATAGTAATCTAATGATAAAAGTCATGACTTCCTTATCTGTTCTTCCCTCTTCGCATTAATGCAGACTGAAGCTACTGTAGCTTAGTTAGCTCACCTACTTATTGCTAACTTACGGAATGTAGCTAGCTAACTAAACAGAAACATTGTTCAGAGATGTCTTACCAAGTTCGCCACAACACTCCGCCTGTTTCTTAAGACCCCCCCGCTTCAACGACCAACTCCCAAAACGAGGATAAAAGTCATCACTTTTAAAGAAAGCCCTCAGTTTCTACAGCAGAGCAGCTCGTTCATGTACAGTGTTGTGTAGTTAGCATTAGCTCACAGCTAGCTGCCTGCTTGTTGTCATAACTACAACATTTCCGGTATATCCCTTCAACACAAAACCACGGGTTTTTTATTTTTATTTTGACAAATAACGGCAGTACTGACAGAGAACTCTTCATACGGAACATTTCGAAAGACTATGAAGCTTAAAGGGAAGGGGGAGTTTAACTTCTGAAATGAATTTATTTGGGGAGTATTTAATTTAATGTTTAGTGGGGTGTGGTGTTCATTGGGGCAGAATCATGGAAGAATCATTTGGGTCATTTACTTTAGTCAAAGGGTTAAAATCACACCGTGAAAATACTCCACAAGTAAAAGTTATGTATTGAAAGCCTTACATAAGTAAACGTATGTAAGTATGATTGGCAAAATGTAGGCTGTGGAAAGTAAAACTAGTCACTGTAAAGTCAAATGGTTCCTCCCAGTGTTTTACTGTTGAAGTTCTTGGATTAATTTTACTGCTGCATTAATGTGTGTGTTGCATTTTACTGGTGCAGCATGAGATGGACTCCGGCAACGTTCCTAAAATTCATACTTAATTTCAGTGCTTGAGGTAAAAGTACTGCGCATAACCTTATCAATTCTAAAATTCTGTCTCCGGCTCTGATTAAAAGTTTTGTGACGAAGCTTTATTACAGTAAACGCTAAAATAAGCTGTGACTGTACATCCTCCCTTTTTCAAAAATGAACAGTCTGTTCTCCTCTTCACACTTCTATACCTTACGGCCGTGTTACCCAGGGCAAAATATAACATTTCTAATAATTCTATTTGGTTTAAAACAGTTTGAGATAACCCATGTTTTATATATCATTCAAATTTATTGAACTTTTACTGGGCTAGTATAACAAATTAATACAAAGTACAACTCCGTAGACATTATAGATTGTCAAAAAAAGTAAAGTACAAAACGCTTGAGGTAAAACATCATTGAAAAAGATTCATTTAAAAAGCCCTTATTAAAATCTCAATTCGTTTCAAGGTAAAAGCTCACTTTACACCATCTAGCTGTCCTAAAAACCAACGACGCACTTTTATTTACAAAGTAGTAGTGGTGCAAAATACAGTGTGTCAGACAACATTCAAATATTTCATGTCTTTGTCAAATGTAAACAATAAATTGCTCTTACTGTACAAAGCTAATACAGAAAAGCAAATGCTGTCACACTGATGTTTTCTCTAAAGAGATACTTTTGTATTAGACCTCTATGAGCGCTGACAATAAAAGAACATTTCATAGAACGTAGTCCAAAACTGAGAGCAGAAGACCTCATTACTGTGTTACTGCCAAGCAGCAGACAAAAGAGCACAAGTAAAATAAAATAAGAAAGCTGTTTGTGTGGTTCATAATACAAATATACAAAACAAATCCATGAAAAAAAACTTGATAAATGTGTGAAGTCTCTTACTTTTCCATGTGAAAGGTGGTTGTGTCAGCCATCTACCTCCTCAGGTAAAAGTACTGTTGTGTGAAAACCTCATAATTATAATTTTGGAGATGTTTCTGGCTTTAAATGAAGAATAAAAGGCCATCTGATGGGTTAAGACAACTATCTGAGCAGTTTGGGCGTAGTTCTGACTACGGTGGTACAAATCCAGTAAAGCATCATCATCTTTTAAATAGCATCGCTGTAATTTGTTTTAATAGACATCGGTTTATCTTAGCATTTAGAGTTACAAAGTTTTCACACATCAGTGAATGCACTTGGAATGGACTCATGGAAACTCAGTGTACTACAGTAATAAAGGAAAAATAGTACCCATTTAATGAAATGTAGTTGTAAAATGTCTTAAAACTTTGTCCCAGATTATTTGAGTACACACTGGGATTGGGTTCCTTAAGGCAACCACAGCTACACAGTGCTCTGTCTGCTTTCGCGGCTGTATCCAATAGCCTCTGAGGAATGAGGTGGGAAATCAATAAATATCCCATCTGAGTCCGAGTCTGCAGACTCTAGCACTTGTCCAATTATGGTTTCAGGGCTGGATGATTCGCTGGGTGGTGTAGAGGATGCTCCCTTACTGAGATCAGTCATTGTTGTTGTAGCCTCGGTACCGTGAAGGGGTCCTGAGGAATGAAGGGGAAGGATTGAGGGAGAGGAAAGAGGCAGGTCCAGGGCACTGGCTCCTGCTTGTACAATCCCTGTGGATGAAAGGACTAGATTATTATGGATTAACAAGAATAATAATGAAAGCAGACACGTTGGTTTCTTGCAGAAATGTCCTACCATTGAACTGAGAGCCCACACACAGCCTGTTAGAGGAGGAGCCAGACAGTTCGGATCCCGGGGCCAGGTCAGTGTAGGCCAATCCTTGTTCCTCCAGGCATGATATAATCTCACAGGCCGAGTGACGCCGAATTCCTCCGCTGCCAACAGAGCTGGCATCTGGGTCATACTCAGCCACCGGGGTCAGCAGCAGGGGGATATTGTAGCTTTTCGATCGTACCACTGGGTTTTTAGAGGACTGATCCGCAGACTTGGGCAAGCCCCATGGTAAACGCTTCTCTGTAGGACAAGAGGGAAGGCTGACTTAGATGTTTTACACTTCACATGCCATTATTTGCTGTGGTTCTGGAACAACGGGCACACACACTCTTTACCCAAAATACAGCAGTGGGCCTCTGCGCCGTCTCCAGAGTAAAGGCCGTGTGTGCCGAGGTAAGGCGAGACCACCTTCTGAACCAGAGACTCTAACCTCAGGTACTCCTCATTCACACCTCGTGACTCATGGACCCCCTATGAACAGAAGAATTAAAGTGTAAATGTAAGGCAATAATCACACCGGCAATATATTCTGTACAAAGAAGCAGGCACTAATTACCCTGAATGTGTGCTGACTTGCCTTATTAGCAAGCCCAAACATAATCTGGAGATTTTCACACAGTTTTCAGTGATTCAGGACAAAAATATGCAGGATTTATTTTGCTCATTATGTGTTAGACAATATCTACTACACACAATGACTGTTTTCACAAAATACGGGGATTCATAATCATTTCAAATGAACTTAAATGATCGCACATTATTTCACTAGAATCTTTAAATTACACATTTTTTATTTTATCATGAGCAACTCACAAACACAAAACACAAAAAAAACACATTATTTGGAAATGAAGGAATTTTGCTTGGCAGCAACATGCAACATGTTAAAATGGAAACCTGCACCAAAATCTGTGGAGTTTTTCACGGAATTCTGCAGTTTGCACGCGGCCCTGCGTTTGAAACGCAAACAAAAACAAAGTGCACGTGAGCACTGCTTGCGTCTGCTGGTCTACCTGTAGAATGAGCAGCATCTGTGTAACAGAGGGGGGCACACGGGCCCGAGGTCGAGACAGAGCGTCCTCCAACTTTACGCTTAGGACGATGGTGTTTCTGAAGTGAAGCAGGGCGAGCTGTCGTACGGAGGGCTCCTTACCCTGCGCACAAGAAGGGACACAGCAGAACATCCGCGAGTGAAGATGGAAGCACTGAGGTTGTGGAGCCTTTAGTGAAAGTAAACAAAAGACGAAAACTAGCAGACCCTGGCGACGGTTACATACCTGAACCGGATGAAAGATGGCCTGCAGCATTGAGAGAACATCACAGAAGAAGAAGTCCCAAGTCTCTGCCAGAGAATCGAGCAGCTTCTGACCTGCATCAGTCACAAAGGAGCAAACCATAAATACTCTGTTTACACTTAATTTACTGACACTGACCACAGCAGAATGCATTCGCGGCATATAAATACTGACTCGTACCTTCGTAGAACCTTATTTTGTCCCGAAGGATGACCATGCCTTTTGTTAGCAACTGGTTCTGTGAGACAAGGTGAGAAAACGACAATTAAATATGAGCATCTAAGGTACAAATGAGTGTCGACCAAATGACAACATGGCTCTACAATAAATAAATCTTCTCATATTTCAGTGCAGTGATGTACCAGCCTTGATCATAAATGAGATAAAAGACAACGGTTACCTGAAGGTATTCTGTGAAGAACGACCCCAGCTCTGTCTTCAGGAGATGCCTGAAATAACAAAATAGTTGCTTAACTTGTGCAGTTACATAAAATAAAACCATAGGAAGTAAACCAGCATCCCAAACACAATGTTTTCCTGCATTATTGTTCCCGTGTGGTAAAAATGTGTGCCAACTTCCTGGTGGCTTTTCAGTACGTGAAAACGCTCTCACTGAGCTTTAATGGAGGCTGATGTGACAGAAAGGATGAGTCTGGTTCAGAAAGATAATGCGATATCTGGCATAACCGATCACATGACCCCCCCCGGGACCACATACTATGAACTATACACACCAACAAACTCATTCACTAGAAGACATTTATTCATGATGCGCAGAAAGTAATTATACAACATTTAGCACAAAATGACGTCATTGTTCTAAATGAAGTTTTTCTCTAAGCTGTGTGATTATGTGTAGTCGTTTGTGAAACTTACCGGACCCCCTCGTTGAGAACGTACAGTTCGTTGTCTGCCAAACCCTTCTTCTGGAAGACCGCAATAACAGCGTTGTGAATGCTGCAACGCCGAACACACACAAACTGGTTCACGCATTTGCCCAAAATGCATTTAAGCACTACTACTACTACTACTACTACTATTACTACTTTCTTTTGTACAATTTTGTTTACCTGTTCCAGGTGGCGTTTGCTCCAGCCCTCTTCTGCTTCTCCCCTCTGTCCTCTGGTGAACTTTTCTCACTCTTCCCCAGCTCGCTGAGGCTGGGGGAGCTCATCAACTTCAGCCGGTGCAGAGTCCTCATGAGGGAGATATAGAAGAGGTGGAAAGAAAAACAGAGTATGCACTAAGTACTGGACAGGAGAGAAAGAAGGTCAGGCTGTGAGTTGATATACAGAGAGACGGGGAGGAAACACGAGGAGATGGCTGGAGGGGGGAGAAGAGAACATAAGCAGTGTGTGTGAGTCTGAGAGAGCGATCGAGAACGGGAGGAAAACAGCACAATGACAATAAAAAGAGCGGCCGGTGACAGCAGAGGAGAGAAGTAGGACAGAATGATGCATGGTAAGAGAGGGCCAGCACATTAAGAGCAGAATGGGTGGAGCCAAGCGGAGAGGTGGGCCACAGTGTCACCACAGTGCCTGAGGTCTCATATGAGGAGGAAACAATAGCACATGCACTGATGGGGGCATACTCTTCCTCCTTCTCTGCCTTTCTTTCAGTACAATACAACCATTGATGCAAAAGAAATATTTATGCAGAGCACAGATGCCAGAGGAACTGCAGGGTAAGCAGACTGAAGCAGTTAGGACTTTGTTGTGCTCGTCACTGTACTGCGAGGAGGTGGAGGAGGAGGAAGTCGTCCAGCTTATTAACAACAAAAACAGGGATAGGAAGCTCTGACACAATACAGGACAACGGAGAAGGTCTTCCTGCTCTCCCATTGTCAGCGAAGCAGCTGACGAATGGAGCACAATAACTTAAAAACAAACAAAAAAACAAAGCGGTCGAAAAGTAGTACAATTTTTGATTCTCGACTTTTGAATCCAGGATTGAGAATTTAAAGGAATGGTTAGACGCTTCGGGAAATGCGCTTATTTGCAAAAGATGTAGACTTTCATGCCAATTTAAAAGGCTACAACTAGCAGCTGATTAGCTTAACCCAACATAAACACGAGATTGAAACGGTCAAAAGTTTCCATCCACTCACTGACATCGCCTTTGTTTACTCCTGACAAAGACCAAAAGTCAAGAATTTTTAACCAAATTTTAACCCGTTTTTTTTTTTTAGGACTAATCCCCTCGTATCTAAGCATTACAGGTAAATATAAAAGTAAGTCGTATATATACGTGGTCCTGTGCAGAGGTAGGTTCTGTGTAGGAATATGGTTATTAGTGTGAATGATTAATCTACACTTTAACCCAACAGGTAAGCACAAGCGTAAAGACAGTATTAGGTTCAACGGTAGGTTTAAAGCCTTGTAACATCAGAAAGGTGGACTTTCACACACAAGAGCTTGAGTCAGTTTGATTTAAAAAAAAGAAATTATAATATGGATTAATTAAATGAGATCAAATGGTTGTGGTAATTGTGGTGGTAAAAGAGGTTGTGGTAAAGAGCGCACACATTCACATTTAAGACTATTTCATGACTTCTAAGGCCTAATATTAATAAACCTGGATCAACTACATTTTAAGGACCTGCAGACACTCTGCTGAGTATTGAACGTCGTAGTTTTAGGTGGCTTTATGTTCTGCACTGTTCCTTTTGGTTTTCCTGTGTCATTGACTAGGGGTTGCCAGGCAACCGGCAGAGACTGAGGAAGAATTTAGACACCTAAAACTGTAAATGATTGTTTTTATTCATTCGTTCACGCGTCCAGCTTTGATGCTAATAGATGCTAATAAAATACCGATACGCTTGAAAATCGCAACATTATGTTTTGCGGTGAAGTTTCGGTTCTCAAAAACACTAACAACTTTTAAAGGGTCAGTGTGTGATATTTAGTGACATCTAGGGGTGAAGTGGCAGGTTGCAACCAACTGAATGCACCGGACATTCAGGCCCCTGTGGTGGTCCTGAATGAAGTTTATTCTGAGCTACTGTAATAACATAAACCCCCAAACCTTACACACTGGAACTTCAATCAACAATATACAGGCAAAGACTTGTGGCAGACAGTGGTTCATGTTATGTTGCGTTTAAATCCCCGACAGTGTTGCAATCTGTCTTCAGCCATTTGACTTCTTCCACTCCAAAATGAACCAAACTGAGACGCACAATGCAGCCCTACATGCTAAGCTAACTGTCTGCTGGCCGTAGCTTCATATCACTGCATTTTTATTTTCTAGGTTTGATAAAAAAGCGTCGTTCTAATTCTAGGACCAGAGGTGTGATTTTTTTTTCAGTGCGCATTCACAAAAATGTAAACGTTCTAAGATGGAATTATCATTAAAAAAAAAAAAATGAAGTACTGTTCTGTGTATGCTTTCAGGCGGGATTGGTGAAAAGTAGAAAATGATGAGTTTAAACCCACGCAGTCCAGAAACTCTCTGCTGACAGCACGACAGTAAACAACAGACCCCCTGCAACACCCACACACTCACATGAACTCAAACACTCAAGTATGTTGTACATCAACAAACACACACACGTACATAAGACGATGAGACGTACACGCACATAAGAAGATGAGTCAATCAAATACCCCACCAGGAGATCATTACCATTAGGTCAACATGTGGCGCAAGCAAAGCTCTGCTAGTTAATGAAATCTTCGGGGACCAGAGATAGTGGGATTTTTATGAATGCTAATGAATATTTCATGCGTTTTCCAGGATGCCGTATGTTCTAAAATGTCAATCCCAGGAACCGATCCTCACCTCCTGATTGGATGCTCGCTGCTGCCGTCCATGTCCGGGCTCGGGGGAGGGGCAGAGAAGGTGCTGAAGTTGAGTGACAGGGGTCGGGGGGAGGGCCGGGAGGCGTGCCTCCGCCGGAGTCCATCAAGCATCTGAACACAGGAGGGAAAATAGGGCAAAGATGGTTAGAATTTGACTGGAGGTAAACATATTACGACACGTGCAGATTCCAGGAGAGACAACAGGAAGAACCAGCAGCCGAATAAAGAATTAGAAAAGTCCTCTATCATGTTATATATGATTTATAGAAACAGTCACATCATCATGATACAGCAATAGTTTCAAAGTAGGGCTGGGTGATTGTGGCAGAAACGTTATCATAAAAATGTTCATATCAGTCAGTATTAATCGTTGTCACATTAAGTGTCAAATCATTATTTTTTGCCTAGCTTAAAGGGTGATCTGTGGTCCTGAGTGAAAGGTGAAGAAACCAGCTGTTTGTGGTTTTAACTTCTAAACCCTTGACAAACAAGCAGAACATCTGTTTGTTCAACAGCAAAATATGCACAAGGCATATTTTAGCTGACAATGTAAACAAAGCACTCCCAAAAATACTAAAGAAATAACGATAATTATTGTTACTGATAGTTTTCATTTTATGGCCCAGTCCTATTTTAAACAACCATACTGTGCTCGATTATTTCCGTCTTTCATTTCAAACTTTCATACGATCAGTTCCTGTTCAGAATTACTCCATTCTGTCACGTTCGCTCTGTCTCCGTCTCTCTCTCCATGTTTGTTTGTGTTGCCTCCATGCCAATTTCCAGCCTTCATCCGTGTGGATTAAAACCAAATCAAATGACAAAACATATTGCTATAAAGAGTGCCATATAAACAATAAGAGTACAATGTTCAAACGATACACGTTTTTATAGCATCGCACGGTATATATATCGTCATATCGCACAGCTCTCGTCAGCAATTACCCGTTCTGAGGAACGTACAAGCACTAAAGCAGGCAACACACTAAAAAAGAGGGAAAAAAACCCAAAAACTTACAGCCATGGGGGCACAGGGGAAAATCAAGCCACACATTTGTGACCTCCTTTTGAGGAGATACGGTGTGAAAAATCACACTCTCCACCAGCTGGGTGCTTTCTGTTTCCTTTTACTGTCTGTTTGACGGTTATTTCAACACTATGTAAATGTGTTTTGCAATCAGTGCTCAACCTACGCTCCAACCTTACCACATTCACACACGTTACATCAGAGAAAAAAAAAAGGAAGAGTCTCTGTGTGTGTGTGTGTGTGTGTGTATTTACAGTATGAGTATAATTCTTGTAAAAGCCACGTAGCCATGTTGTCTTGGAGTATAACATTACTGTATAATGATCTATTTGGGTGTCTCCCCATAGAAACATACTGTACATAGTAAAGCACCATCCCCTGGTCAGAGGGGAGAACAACAGTCTGGGATGTCACTCTTCAGACAAAGACACATCACAAGCCTCCCTCCAAGCCACAATGCATATATAATAAAAATGAGTATGACTTGTGTGTTTCCAGAAGGAATGGCTGCAGTGCATTAAAGTCAGATCACATGTGAATCAGGAAGGCAGGCAGGCAGGCAGACAGACAGCGTCTCCCCGACATGCCATGCCACGCCAGTCTGGGCATTTCTGCTTTTGTTCACCCCCTCCAACCACCACCACCAACCCCCCCCCACCACCCTCATCCCCTCCTCCTGCTGTCTTTTAAGGACGCCTATAGTCAGGTCGATTACACTTTTTCATTTGTATTTTCTAGTCTATTGATCCCCCACTGCGCTGCCTTCGCCATGTTTATTCGACACGGCATAGCCAATCAATCGACTACACAACGCAATCAACAGTCCACGTTTATCCTACAGGGAGGAATGTACAGCCAGTCGTGCGTACGTGGAGGTTTTTTCCTCTTTTTTTTTTTTCTACCTGTGTGGACGACAGAATGAGGCAAAGTGCGTGTGTAAACAACGTGACCGCCTCATAGACACAAATAGACTGCCCACACAAAGTCAACATTTGGATAAAAAACTGATCATAATGGCCACAAAGTTGCTGTATGTCATGCGCCTCTGCCCGCCCACCGTAGCCTGTACTCACCGTTCCTTATCCTGTCGTGTCGTTCCTGACGGGATGAAACGGTCATGTATTACTGACGGGAAGTGTTTTCTGTCCGGGCTCATTAGCGGGTGGCTCTTCTACGGTTCCCCGGCAGTCTGCGCACCCACACGGGCATCAGGGTGCAGGCGGATGAAGGGTCCGACCTGCGGTGCGGTGGAGGGGGACTCATTCATGAAGCATGCACCGCCGCTCGCTCGCTCTCCGGCTCGCCCCCGCTTTGTTTTGACGAGATGCAAAAGCAAACCTGGACGCGTGGACGCGGACACGAGCCGCACGTGCGCGCGCACAGCGGTTATAGCTATAGAATAACAGTGGAGTAAAAAAAAAAAACACACACACTCTTCTCATTGATATAATGTATGGACGGCTGTGTAGTAGTTTGTTCCTTAACTGGAAATATATTAACCACTTCTCTTTTTAAAAGTTATTTTTATAAAGAGACTCTGACAGCTGCTTGGGGAATTTGTATTTTATTGGTGCAGTTCCAGTTCATTTTTTAATTTGTCATCATTGTTCTGTATTTGCACTACGTTGTGTTGTTTTGATGTTTTTTTTTTTTCTTACGTGTTACAGGTTTATATTTTGTTGCTTTGATTAAAAAATAAATAAATCTAAAAGCTTAAAGGGGCAACATTTGTCATAAAGGGGTTTCTTGTCTGCAAAAGTGAGTTGGAAATCTGAAAAAAAAGGCACACGAAATGTTTGTTTTACAAATTTAAAAAAAAGAAATGAGCTGTTTTTAAATGAATGGCAACAAAAACGCAATTTTCTCAATAATAAATAACATATAAATGAAGAACACATGATGTTGGAAAAGGAGAAACAATTAAAAATGAGTCAAAATGAATTAAAATTCAATTTGAAGGACTATTATATTGAATTTCTATAGAAATTCAGAGGTGGTCTAATAATTATTTCCAAAGCTGTAAATAAACATGATTGTTATTAACTGCAAATAGAAAATGAACACACATGACTTAAAAAACAATTACATCTAAAACAAAAGGTGGTCACTACTGTTGTAGTGAATCATTAAATTCATGTGTGACATTACTGGGGCTAAAGGCCTACATTTGCCACGTCTGACCTCATGTTTGCTTGTGACTATAAAAACTGAGTAGGAGGAGATATAAAACGCGAAGTGTCCCACACTGACCCCAATCTATGCCATTTAACGCAGTGGGTGTCTGCCATCTGTCAGTGCATTTTGTGGATAATCCCCTATTTCCACGATGTAAATAACTCAGTCTCCTGAGAAACCTCACTGGCATAAAAAAAAAAAAAATCACACCATTACTTGAAACAATTTGTGAATGCCACCGTCTACATTTCAGTGTTATATGTTCGTTTTCCCTATAAACCAGTAGAGGATCCATGCCAGACTATAAATCCTGACATTTCATATGCATGGTGGAAGATAATCTCTACAGTAAAACACATTGAAGCTGATTCAAAGAGACAGACTTTTACACACTGAATAAGACAAATAGACAACATTAAGGGGACATTATTATTATTATTATTATTATTA